>OY728159.1:1199934838-1200257081 GCA_963277665.1 Viscum album
TATCTTCTTTCTGTGCCTCTTTAATCTTCACATGTATAGATGGTTGAACATTAATTTGAGAAAGATATGATTTTTCCCCTTTCATTATAATTTTAAGATCCATTCTTTGTAAATCCCTAAATATTGGATATTTTTTTATCCTCATCATGGATAAGCTAGAATGGTCTTGTCGACTTATTGCATCTGCCACTTTGTTTGCTTTCCCAGGGTGGTAATGAATTGAGCAGTCGTAATCCTTAATCATCTCCAACCATTTTCTTTGGCGCATATTCAGCTCTTTTTGTGTGAAAATATACTTTAATCTTTTATAATCAGTATAAATATCACACGTTTCTCCATAAAGATAATGCTTCCAAATCTTTAATTCAAAGATTACCACAGCTAACTCCAAATCATGAGTTGGGTAATTTTTCTCATGGATTTTCAACTGTCATGAGGCATAAGCTATAAACATATCATTTTGCAAAAGAAAACACCCCAATCCCTTCTTGGATGCATCACTATAGATCAAAAACCTTTCTATACTACAAGGCAGTGTGAGTACAGTTGCACTGGATAACCTTATTTTCAACTCCTTGAAATTCTCTTCACATTCCTCCGTCCAAACAAACGTAACTCTTTTCTGAGTCAACTTGGTGAGTGGATTAGATAATCGTGAAAAATATTTCACAAAACATTGATAATATCCAGCCAAACCAAGAAAACTTCGGATCTCAGTTATTGTTGTTGGTCTTGACCATCTTTTGATAACCTCTGTTTTTGCTGGATCCACAGATATCCCCTATTTTGAGATTATGTGACCCAGAAATGAAAATTTTTTAAGCCAAAATTCACACTTGGTAAATTTGGAATAAAGCTTCTCCATTCTTAGGGTCTTCAATATAATTCTCAAGTGATCTTCATGTTCTTCCTTTCTCTTTGAGTATACAAGAATATCATCTATAAAGACTACCACAAACTGATCAAGATAGTCTCTAAAGACTCTATTAATCAGATCCATGAAGATACCAGGGGAATTAGTAAGACCAAATGGCATCACTATAAATTCATAGTGTCCATACCTTGTATTAAAATCCGTCTTTGATATATCCTCCCTTTTGACCCTTAATTGATGATACCCTGAATGAAGATCAGTCTTGGAAAAGTATTGAGCTCTGCGTAGTTGGTCAAATAGGTCATCAATTCGTGGGAGAGGATATTTGTTCTTGATAGTGGTCTTGTTATGTTCTCGATAATCAATGCAGAGTCTCATTGATCCATCTTTCTTATTAAAAAATAGAATAGGTGCTCCCCAAGGTGATGCACTAGGGAGTATGAATCATTTATTAAGACTCTCTTGGAGTTTCTTCATCAATTCCTGCAACTCAATTGGGGCCATTCTATAAGGTGTCTTTGAAATAGGAAAAGCACCCGGTACGAGTTCTATTGAAAACTCAACTTCACGATTTGGTGGGAGACCTGGAAATTCCTCTGGAAAGACATCATCAAATTCCCGTACAATGGGCATATTATTAATCGTGAGTTTCTCTCCAACCATTTGAGATAAATAACCTTCATTTAGTGGAATCAAGACCCATAAGATGGAAGAAATTTCCAACGGAAGGTTATGTTCATCCTTGCATCGATAGACGATCAAATATTGATGTGGAATATGAAATGTGACTTCCCTTCTTTGTAAATTGATATGAGATCCATATAAAGAAAGCCAATCCATACCACGAATCACATCAAATTCCACTATAGGAAGGATCACAAGATTTTCAGGAAGTACTTTCCCACAAACTTCAATCAGAGAAAATTATAAAATTTTGATGCGACTGTTGTGCCATTAGGGGTTGTCACAGCTAACTCAACATCTAATTGTTGAGGTAATACAGTGATACCCTTAGAAAATTCTTCATAAATAAAAGAGTTGGTGGATCCAGAATCAAATAAAACATTTGCCACTTTAGAGTGGATGGTAAGTGTACCTTTCACCACATCGTTATCGTACTCCACGTCGCTGATAGAAATTTCATGTGACTTTCCTTTGTCTTTAGTATTAAGATTTTGTTGATGTCAACCATCATCATCAACCCTTGGATTTTGGCATTTATTGGCATAATTCCCCATCTCCTTGCACTTGAGACATTGAAGTGTAGTAGGTTCATTCTATGATCCCTCCATTTTTTTGCATCATTAGACATCTTCTTCCCATCATTGCGGCATTCAAATGCCTGATGACCTTCCTTTCCACATTAGAAACATTTACTTGTCCCTTTAAGACAACTCCCTCCATGTTTATTACCACACTTTGAGCATAAGGGAAAGCTCATCTTCTTTTTAGTGTGCTCTTTAGATTTTCCTTTGAATTCCATTTTCCTCTTCTTATCAAACCCATGTGACTGATTCGTTACACCAATCTCTATCTCAACCTTGAGAGCACATCGAACAATTTCCTCGTAGCTATTGAAGTCCCTTATGGCTAACGCCCTTAGAAGACTTGGTTTTATGCCACTAAAGAACCGATCGATCTTACTCTCATGTTGGATAATAATTCCGGAAGCGTACCATACAAGTCCTGTAAAATTTTCTTCATAGGTACCAACGGATTCATCATCCTTTTTCTTCAGTTCAAGAAACTCATTCTCCATCTTTTTTCGAAGAATACGGGGGAAATACTTATTGAAAAATAAGTTCTTGAACTCGTCCCATTCCATGGCCTCAATTTCATCCCTTTTCCTTGTATTCTTAATAAGATTCCATCATTGATCAGCATCACCTTCCAAACGATACATTGCTAAGATGAATTTATCATGTTCAGAACATTGAAGAACTAAAAATATCTTTTCAGTGGTACTGATCCATTGTTCAGCCACTAATAGATCAGAAGACCCTCTGAATGAAGGTGGACGTTGCCTCATGAAGGATTCGACAGAATGTTGCTCCTTCCTTTGCTCATTTGGAAGCCATGCATGATTCATAGCTTGAGAAAGTTGCGTGAGCATGGCTACAAGATTTTTCATTCTAGCTCCCATAATGTTTGGTTTCTCAGGGGGACAATCATTGCATTGCCCGTCACAGTCCACATTAACACGGTTCCTTCGGGTTCTAGCCATTGACTAAAACCAAGAAGAATAGTGTGAGAAATAGTAATTATACTAGGAAAACCACATAATAACGAATAAAATTTCACACTTAAGGTCTTATCATTGGTTGTTCATGGCCATTCCTAAAACACTAAGATTTTGTTCTATGGTTAGACTTATCCTAAGGGTTCTTACTAAGGCTTTCACATCCTAGTTTCCAAAGGTTGACTATACCTTTCCGCTGATACCAACTATAACGACTCATACTTGACATACATTGTTAATACATCAAAATTGAAGGATACTTATTACAAAATATAACAAAACCATTAAAGGACCGTATAGGTATAGTGTCTTTAGAAACTGGGAAACATAAACAACTGGTTCATAAAGCATCTACACTATCTCCCATTTATTTCATCATATCTATAGTCCCTTTTTGGAATATCTTACGTATTACCCTTCTTCCTGGCCTGGGAAGAGAAATCATACAAAAGGATGAGCTCAAATACTCAGTTAGGTTAAACAAAAGAAATATCAATTACATCAAATTCATAAGAACATAACATTTAGAAAATCTTATCCTACAAAAGAGATCATAACTTCATAACACGGGATAAATCATGGTACTGAAATGTAATCCCAATAATAATAACTTAAAACATGAAACTTTGTGACATACACACATAATCATAGAGAATAATTTCTTATTAGTCAAGAGTCATTGCCAAGACTATCTTAGTGGACACAGTCCATTTTTGAACCGAGTTCACTCCTCGTTTCAGTCCTATTTCACTGAACCAGTTTAACCTGTCGTTCTAGCCATGTCTATCTCATGAGATATAAAATCTTTACCCAATGCATTGGAGGGAGATATAGGTCCCAACCATATCATAATGATACCATTCTTATTTTTGCCACAAAATCATAAACCATACATCATTGCATAACCCATGTAATAAAAATGGGAATCTTAAACATCATGACATAATAAAACAATTAATATAAGATAAAGGAATTCATAAAAATAATTCCATCAAAACATAATCAAATCAATGTAATAAATGGGATATAAACAGAACCCTATATTATCTTAGATGGAAAATAATTTTGATAAAACACTTGAACTCCATTCTTGAAGAAAATATATTTTCTACTTTAAATTTTTTTTTCCTTTCTTAACATGTCATACAATTTTAAAATAAAATAAGTTGATTAAAAATAAACTTGAAAACTTGTAAAGGATGCTTCTTGTAAATAATGTTTTAAAAATCCATTCATTCCATATAAGTAAAATAACATTCTTCTCGTACTTTTGTTGGAAAGTCAAAAAGTACCTCGTACGAAAAACGATAAAAGATTCCTTTCATATCTTTTACTAAAAACTCACCGAAGGGTAAAATAGGATTTAAAAAATTGTAGGTGGATGGAAATAATATTACATATTTAGGAAACATGTATGTGGATTATAAAATACACCCAAATAAATTCCAAAGTATAAACAATCTCAGATAAAAATGAGATTGTGATATTTCCCTTACCTTAGGTCCGATTTGATTCGTAAGTGTCCAAACCTCCTATATAATGATTTAAATAATGTTATTGACTTATTCTAGAATCATACTTGTTGTTATGATATCATATATGGTCATATTCTTAGCTTCTTATTAGTAATATTTCATTATTACTTGTTATTCGGGTGTTTGTTACTTTTTGTTCTTATGTGTGTTTTGTCAAATAAATTCTTAATCTTCTCTTTAGGTTATAGATTCTTCATTTACAGAATGGTATTAGTGTAATATATGTCATATTTATTCATTCAATTCATTTATATAATCATTATGAAATGAAGATCATGTAGAACGAGTCGCATCACATCATGGAGACGGTATTCCGTACGTATGCATGAGCGATGATATCGTTCCCATGATCGGGGAATTGTATTGGAGTGTACGTATACTATTTCAGAATCAATACCACTATACAATAATCATATATAGTCATTATTTACACCATTATACACATCCAATTATGGTGGTGGTGGAAAATAGATTACACCACGGTGTGGAGACGGTATTCCGTACGTACACACGCGCGGTGATTTCGTTTTCCATAGGATGGATAGATGGTGAAATAGAGTTGTTTCATACTTATAATAACATATCAATATATGAGGGATACAGATGTTATTACTTAATAATTAAACAACTAATGATGAAGAAGTGGAAGAAGAAATAAAGATGAAAGAATCGGTAACAGATATTACCTCTTCTTTGGACACGCCTTTTGAAACCTCCTATAAGGTCACTAAGATTGGTCTTTGAAGAAGACCAGAACCTCTAAGATGTTTCTAGGGAAGTGGGGAAGTGAAATGGTCAGGGATTGTCCGATCTTGAAGGCTCAAATTGGTGTGAGGAGGAGAGGGAGGAGGTGCCCTTTTATAAGGGAGGAGAGGGGCACCTTTGGAAATATAAGAAATATTAATTTATATTAAATCTCAACCCCACATAAAAACATCCAAAATGACTCATATCTAATAATTAGATGAGATAGTTTTGTAATCTCATTAAAAAATAAAATTTAGACATGTTAGGAATTTATTTTAAACATTATAAACTTGATTTATCCTTATTTATCAATTTAATTTTATTTGTGGTAATAACATTCTAAATTTTAAATTATTACAAATAATTACATATGTGTTGTGAATTTTCAATACTTTGACCCATTATGAAATTTTAGACCATATAAATTTTAATTTATTATTTTTAAATATTTTTGTGATTTTTAAACAATTTTATAAAATGTTATTTGTATAAAATAACAATAGTGTCAATTTTGACACTATTCATTTATTTGCATTTAAATAAAATATTTACAAGAAGATATGTTCAAAATAAAATCTTTAATAGATTCATAATATGTCTTATGTATCTAGAAAATTAGTGAAGCACATTAAATAGTTCATATAATATTTATTTTAATATTTTTAAAACCATTTATTTGATATTTTAATTAATAAAATAATTTCAACATCACTATTGTGTCATAATTAATGATAAATATCTAATACCTTAAAATTCTAAATAAATTCCTATGATTTATATAAATATATTATATTTCTAGATACTATTCATGTTCGAAGTTTCATTAAGTTTATCACCAAATTAAAATTATTATACTTATAAGATTTAAGAAAGTGACATGTTGTCACATTCATTGGTTTTAATAATAATTAAATTATTTTCCTAGAAAAAAGTTCATTAAATAAATATAATCCTACCCTTAGGTGATATGGGTCGACTTTTAGTCATCCAATAAGATTTTTGCAGGGGTTATGGTAATTTTATAATCATATAGTTACCCTTAATTACCTGATTTACCTTTAACTATGGTAAATAAAATTTACCGTAGTTACTATTCATAATGCCCAAAAATTAAAAGTAGCCTTTTAACATAATTTGGACCCACTGATTCCGAATATGGAATCCATTTTTCAAAATTCAAAACATATAAGTTGCAGTAATTAATCTAAAATAAATCCCGTTGTTAAGAAAACGGGTTTTAGAAGTTAAAACATTGCCAAAGATTGAAATGTTTTTACCTATGAATTCAATGTGAAATTAATGTTAATGAAATAAATTATATTAAATGGTAAAAATATATTTTATTTATACTTTAAAACCATTCAATATTATAATTTATCCATATAAATTATCTTGATGAAAAAAGTTGTTTTTAATTAAAAATTAGCGTATTTTTACTCTTTATCAAAATATAAAAGTTATCAGAAAAATATCAAAAATTTATCCAAAGTAAATTTTTATACCTTGATTCAAAATAAGAATTTTATTTTGTCAAATTGAACTTATACACATGTCAAAGACTAGATTTAATTTGGGTTCACCATCAAAAGGTGGCAAAATTTCATTTTTTTAAAAATACTTTTTTTATCAAAAAAAAAACTAATTTTGCTTTAATACCTCATTATACAAAATGTATAAGTTGAATTAAAATGTTATAAAATTCAAAATTCAATTAATACTATTTATAACGGCTAGTTTTAATAATATTTTAATATAATATCGTTGTTTAGTGAGACTTGGTATTGCGTACAACGCAAGCTATCGAGGAAGGCCGCGATTGCGTGTAAAGCAAGCCAAGCTAGTGTTGTGTGTAGTGAAAGATTCCATTGATGATTTATATGAAAACAAAATATTTCTCATAAATGTCTCAGGTGTTACACCTGGTGTCCCAAACCATTCTGTTTGTGTCATATAGACATCTTCCTGAAGGTTCCCGTTAAAGAATGTTGTTTTGACATCCATTTTCCAAATCACGTAGTCATGGTAAGATGCAATGGTAAGTATGATTCTTATGAATTTAAACATGGAAACCGGCAATAAGGTTTCAACATAGTAAATTTCTTGACGCTGTTTAAAACCTTTAGCCACTATCCTTGCTTTATAGGTTCAAACTTGACCTTCCATGTCCAGTTTTCTCTTGAATACCCATTTGCATCCAATAGGATTTACATCAACTGGCTCATCGACCAGAACCTAGACTTTATTATGATACAAGGACTCCATCTCAGAATTCATAGCTTCTAGCCATCTTGCAGCTTTTTAGATTTCTACTACTTCCTTATAGGAGAGAGTTTCATCATTGTCCAACAATAATGATTCACTATCCTCAGTGACTAGGAAACGGAATCTCTCTAGTTCCCTTACCTCTCTTGAGCTCGTACGCAGTACTTGTGTTTCTGGAACCTCTTCCACGGGGACCTATGGAACTTTTTCCTATACCAACTCCTGTGTATCTTGAGAATCAACTTCGTCGATGTCAATCTTTCTCCCACTATCCTTCTTGAGGATGTGCTCCCTCTCAAGAAAGACGGCTTGTCTGGGGACATTCACTTTCTTGTCTGAAGGGTTATATAGGTAATATCCTTTCATTTTCTTGGGATATCCTATAGAGATACACCTCAAGGACCCGGGTGCTAGTTTTTTTCCATATAAGGCCTTAACAAACGCCTCGTATCCCCATACATGTGTGTGTGACAAAGTGGGTTTCCTTCCATTCCATAATTCAGATGGAATTCCATTTGCTGCCTTAGTTGTTACTCGGTTTAATGTGTATGTTGTGGTTTGTAATGCATATCCCCAAAAGGATAAGGGAATATCCGCATGACTCATCATCGACCTCACCATGTCCAATAAGGTGTGGTTACTCCTTTCACTAACACCATTCCACTGTGGTGTATAAGGAGGATTGAGCTGAGAAAGAATCCCAGACTCATGTAGACAATCGATGAAGTCTTGGTTCAGATATTCTCCACCTCGATCCGATCGAAGCTTCTTTATCTTCTTACCAATATTATTCTCTAATTCATTCTTGAATTCCTTAAATTTTTTGAAGGACTCTGAGTTATACCTCATTAGGTAAACATAGCCATATCTACTCAAATCATAAGTAAAAGTAATGAAGTAAGAATACCCACCTATAGCTTCTACTAGAAATGGTCCACAAACATCCATGTGTACCAATCCTAGAAGCTCTGTGGCCCTTTCACCTTGTCCACCAAAAGTAAATTTGGTCATTTTTTCTTGTAAAGAAGTGTGAAATCTATCAAGTGGTTTTTTCTCAGTATAGTCTAAATAGCCATCTTGGCAGAGCTTTGTCAAGCGATTCTCATTCACATGACCAAGGCAGTGATGCCACAACTGGGTGATGTATGAGTCATGTGAGTTAGTTTCGTTATCGATTTACAACACTTGGTTTTTGTAATTTAATACATAAAAACCATTATTCAAATGTGAAATACCATAACATACATTATTCTAATAAAAGAGAAAACCCTTATTTCCAAACATGAAAACAAATCCATCCATATCCAAACAAGACACAAAAATTATGTTCTTGGTAACACTAGGAACAAAATATCAGTTATGTAAAACCAAAATCATCCCAGTTGGCAATGAGAGGAGGTAGTCTTCATATCCAATGCAGCCAGCCTTGCTCCATTGGCAGCTAAAAGATCCACCTCTCCTCTGGTGTTCTTTCTAAATCTACACGGTTCCTGCATTTGAATATAGATGTGAGTCCCACAGGCTATATCAAATACCCAATGTGTAGAAATAGAAATATTGCACTTGGTAACGAATGTACCTTTAGCATCCCCATGCTTCTGGGTGAAGTTCCTCTTCCAGTGGCCCTAATTTCCACATGAAAAACACACCGCCTCCCATTCATTTCCTTGCCTCTGGATCTTCCCCTTCTTGGAGGGATGGTACTCTAGGGATTTAGACCATTTAAAAGTCTTTGGCCCCTTTTCCTTGTCCTTACTTTTTCTTGTTCACCCTAAAGACTGTGGGTTTGTCATGCCCCATGTCCTTGTCTACCTGGTGAATCAAGTTCAGAAGCTCTGACAGACTCTTCTCATTGTTGCTAATGTTATAGTTGACAATGAAGCTAGAGAAGGTCTTGGGCAGTGATTATATGATGAGATCTGTATGAAACTCATCTGAGAATTTAATCCGTAAGATATGCAGGTGTTCTATGTACCCAAAAAGCATGACTACATGATGCCCAGCTGGCGTAGACTCTCTAAGATTCGTGGTAAACAAAGCATTGTAGATCTCATACCTCTCCTGTCTCACCTTCTCTTGGTAGAGATATTTATGGTGAGACATCATGCTATACACGTCCATGTTTTCATGTTTCTTCAAGATCTCATTAGACATGGCCGATAGCATGAAACACTAGACAACTGTGACATCATCTATTTGTTTCATGTAGAGAGTAATTCCTCATCACTAGCCTCTTTCCCAGGTGCAACTAGAATAGGCTCTTCCAGCACATACAATTTCCTTTTGTGGTGAAGGATGATGTGTAAACGCCTCTGAAACTCTTGGAAATTGGTGTTAGTGAGAGGGTTTTCTTTTTCGAGTATGGTGCACAATGATATGTTTGAAGTCATTTTCCTTCCATTTATACAAATTAAGATGAGCAATGTTTTAGTACTTTTTTACAAAAATTGAGACAAATAAATAAATTAATACTTATTAGTCTCCCATTATTTTATCGAAATCCAATATCCCTCACCATAGACTCCGGAATATTCTGTTGCATGAATATTCTAGTGGAAGGGATCCATATTTCCCTTCTCATTACCCCAAATAGGGATGGTCAACCAACATGAAGGGTTTTAGGTAGGCATTCCAAAAGCCAACTACATTAACTCGCAGCTCCTTGATCCACTGAGTGGACTCCCCAATCTTGAAATCCTTTTATTTTGGATTTCCTCAACCTTTGGCTCTTGGTCACACCAAGTCCTACTATGGCAGTCAACCCTTTGTGTAAACCATGTCACATCAAACCAAAATAGTGAATTAGAATTCCCCCATAATTGAAAGCACCCCAACTAGGGTTGGTTAAGAACTTTGAACTATGGTTCAATTCTAACAAAGATTATGGAAGGCTATGCCAAATTAATATTTCTTTTGAGGGATTCTATCCTTATACGTAAATTGCAATTTTATTATCTTTGATTACATGCTTGTTAATATTAAGTGGGATATACTTAACTGATTAACCATGTCCAAGATAATATTTACGTATAAGCTAGTTTTATTTTAGTTCCATCTTGCATTCTTGTTTAATTCATTAATTGTGTGATCGTGACAACACACCCATAATAAATAAACCATACAACTGATAGAAATAAAATAAATGGTATGATCCTGAGTTTTTTATATTGGTAACTTTATCTAGGGCTGATATACGAACCCAAGACCTAGGGGATAAACACCTTGAACCTTTCGGGTTCGTGTTTATAGCTTTCCACCTGTCAACCTTTGTATCTGCTTGGATTGGTTTCACCTTGGCTCCTTACTTGAGCTGCCTCCACTAGCTTGGGAGTTTCATCCATTACATATTTATTTATCTCACACACAATTGAGGGTTAAAAAGTGGTTTTTACAAAAAAAGAATCCTTGGGTGCACAGACCCTACATATTAATGAGGAGATGGATCGCAGGCCAACAAATTTAATTTAAATAAATTAATTAACAGAAACCATTAACATACAAAGGTCTCGGTCTAGCTCATGATCATCCATACATGAAATGATATTTACGTATAAATAAAACTAGTATTCAATTCTTTAATCGTTCTTGTTTAAGATAAATCATGCTCAAATTAATTAATTATCTTTAATTAATCAATCCTTTTATCATAAAAACCCTTTTCTAAATTTCCTTGAGATTCTCATCCATCATAATTTTAAACAAATAAATTCATTTAAAATTATTCTTGTACGTAACATATACCTTGGAGGAAACTAGGTGAATTCTAGTTCATTATGTAGATTTTAAATTAAACACACATATATAAAACACCTGTCACTTGTTGTGACTCAGCTTTACACCTGCACCATGGTACATGTCTCAAGGGTTTGTATAATATAATAATAAATTTTAATAAATCTGCGTAATTTGTGTGAGTACACGGCATGTAGTTCTGACTACACGGCGTGTACTTTTATTCACCGTCCATCCGAAGTACACACCCAGGGACAGGGCGTGTTAATATACTTCAGAATTTTTCAGAATACACAACCTGTTCTGTGGGACACACGTCGTGTAGTTTCCGCGTTACATGGTTTCCAGTCGAGCAAGCCATGTACGGGGTACATGGAACAACCCAAACCTGAAGGGACTACACACCGTGTTCATTAGACCACACGGCGTGTAATCCAGAAACTGTGTGCCACCTATTTTTAGTCAACACACGGTGTCTTGTATTCATATAAAGAATCCAATACATGACCTAATTTGGTGGATCAGTCAATGTATTGAACCTAGACTACACGACGTGTACATCTGAATACATTCCATGTATTTTGGTGTTGTATGGCCAGAAACGTTTGGCTCCTCTGGATGAGTTCCTCTATTTTATTTTAATCGAAATTAAATGAAAAAATCATTTTTGTGAGGTGAACGAGAAATGAGGGAGGAGGAACAGATCTCAAGATTCTGATTTCAGGAACGATTAAACATGAATTGAAATAACTAAATTATTAAATACGTAAATCACCAACAAAAAAATAAATAATTATAGTCAACGATATGACCTCTATGATACCACTTGAAGGTTCTGGGACTAGTAGAAGTGCATTGGTGGATCTTCCCAACATTAATTTTAGCGTTAAAGGATGTTCAATCTGAGATCCATCACGATATAAAATTCCGGATCATCGGAATAGAATGAAGAAAAAAAAAAGAAAATAAGAGTCCTAGAACCCTTAGAGATAGGATCATCATATTTTGGATAAAATTAATTTAATTAATTCATAAGAATTACTTCGGTGGAAGTCTTTCTTCGTTGGAGTCTCCAGTCACGATCATGTGATCCGTCATTGCGTCATAGAAACCAAGTACATGATTCTTGTAGAAGTGATCTTCATGTGCTCCACATATCTCTGGATTTCACCGAAGGTATCTCCGGGTGCTAGCGCAAATGAACCTTCGCTTGTGATGTCCTCCTTCTACCGCCTTGATCTGGTGGTGGATCTCGCTCTCGTAACTTGAAAGCGTTCTTGGTAGAAAATGAATTCTCTCTTATCTTGATAGTATTTCTAAATCCGTTGTGCACAACAATGGCTCTTACTTAATGAGAATAATGTAATTGGGATTATAATACCTAGAATAATAAAAATAATTAATTTCCTAAAATCATTTAATCATTTCATTTAATTTTTAGTAATACCCCATGTCTTAATAATGACAGTTGACCATAATTATTACTTGACATGAACCTAACGTATTACATTTGATATCTTTTAATTAAATAAATGATATTTTTCTCACGAATCCTAAAAAACAAAATACACTGCGTGTATATAAATATAAACGGTTTGTACTTTTATTTTTAAATTTATTTATTTCCTCCAACATATTTATTAGACATTGAGTAATGGCTATTTATTTTTTATAAACATAACTGCATTACTCGCAAATTAATATATATATATTATATCACCCACAATATATTCTCTCGAATAACCATTGTAAAAATAAATGTGATCAGGCATCCTTAGATAATTATTAAACCATAGTCGGGAATAATATTTATTTAACATGTTAAATTAATATTTAACTCAGATACATGGACACACTTAGTGTGTGACCCTATAGGCCTCTTTCTCAGGGGCATTCGGTGGATCCTGTCTAATGTCCAAGGATAACAACTAGAAACATGCCAAGGCACCCATAGAGAAAGAAGTTAACACTACAATGACGTGTCACCTCCTACAAATGCATACCGTGTAATATAATCCCTTTGTCTCGATATCTCCAATCAAGTGGGTTGCATTCTAGTGCCATCAACTCATGTGCTCGATTATTCTTTCATTGACTTCCCGGAATTGAACTCACACATACCTTACCATGGCCATGGATTTATTTAGGCTATATCAATTCCATCAAAGGGCCTGAGATATCTACTTCTGTCATGGAACAGAAGGGACAAATCCTTTCTCGCATTATCTATTAATGCAGTATTACTCGTGATGCCACCAACGTATCCTACCTCGCTAGGAATAGTGTGTCATCACAGTTTTCGTCAATATATCTAAGCATGCGAGTTTTAATACCCATTAATAATAATCTTAAAGTCTAAGGACCAATACACAAGTCTGTAGATAGGAACATCCAGTGGCACTATGAAATGTGGATTTCCTACTGGCGGGTCTCGCTCTCATAATATCCTCCTGGATATTACCAAGGGCGCACACCATGAAAAGGTGCCTCAAAATTTTATAAGTCCTCACCCCTAATGACATGTATTATTTGTGTCCCTTAAATAATATTATCCGGCCATAGAACATACATTCAAGAACAATCTTATGGCACTTACGGGTTCCCATCATAGTAGGGATCCGCTATGACCCATTAATGCAAAATCTATCCTTAGGAAATTATCACATGCATTTTCACGCATAAGAATAATCAAGATTTGATAAGGATTTTATTAATGAATAAAGTAAAAAGTAGTTGGTTCTAGACCACCAACTCCAACAGTTACAGTTGATGATATTTCACCGATGGGTGATGCACATGTGGTTTGATTTGAATATTTTATGACATTTGGCTCGTGGCCATAATGACACGAGGGTTTTCATTCATGAATCATTATACTCACCTAGGGAGATAGGTGACATGCATGGTATTAGACACATGCAATGGGTGGGTGTGTGAGGTAGGAAGTAGGGTGTATTATGCATTTCATGAAACCAAGAAATAATGAGAAGAATGAAATAAAACATGTGGGTAAATGATGTTTAATGGAGTAATCGGGTTTGAAACAAGTTGTAAGAATGATGTTGGGTTAGAATATGAAGAGTGTGTTGTTGTAGCTAGTAAAGATATTTTTGTGGAGTCATGAATGTTTATGGTATGTGTTCTAAAGTCTCGTTCTTGGAATTGGAGAGAGATGCCACCACGACGTCGGTTAACCGTTGGGAAAAGAAAAGATGTTGCTGAGAATACTCCTCCAGTAGAGGATCAAGAAAATGTGGAGATCAATGAATGTGGAGATCAATGAAGGTAGAGAGGACCAGTTCTGAGAGAACACGAATCGCCTTATACAGATGATGGATTGGGTCCCAGGGAAGGTTGTACCGAGTATGTTTGAGCTGACCAGGGAGTTCCAGCTACAACACCCTCTGACTTTCACTGGAGAGGGTGGGCCAGAGGCAGCGGAGTTCTGGTTAGAGTTTTTCCAGATGATACTTGATCATCTAGAGACCCCCATTGAAAAGTGAGTAAACCTGGCCGCTTATATGATGTGGGGCCAAGCTAGGAGTTGGTGGGACATTCAGGCACAAATTGAGTTGGCTAAGAGAATGTAGTGGAAGGTTTTTCAAGAAAAGTTTCTAGTGCATTTCTACCCAGAGACCTTCAGACATGATTGGGATGCAGTGTTTATGAGCCCGACTCAGGGATCGTTATTGGTGATAGACTATGCTAGTCACATCACTGATTTAAGATGCTTCATCCCTGTGTTAGCAGGGGATGAGGCAGCAGTAGCAAGTCATTTCCAGGATGGGCGAAGACATGAGATCATGTCTCATGTAAAGATTTTCCTCTTGAAGAGGTTTGCAGAGGTAGTAGATTAGGCACTGATCTCAGAAGGAAACCTGAAGGGAGCTTCAGGTAGAGGGCTTATGGATCCAGTGGGACAGACATGCGATGTAGCTACCGAAGGTCAGAAGTGACACCATGAGAGCTCTCAGCATAGAGGATGTGTGTAAGGTGGCTGGAATAGAGGGTCATCCTCTCAGAATGGAAATTAGCTGTTCTTTGTAATAACCCAATATTTTATGATATGTATTATTTTTAATTTATTTGATGTCATGTTTTTTATGCTACAAAAATATTATCTTGTGCTATACGCAACACTGTATTAGCTTGCAGAATACGCAACACCGTATTAGCTTGCAGTATACACAACACTATTCTTAGATTGTGTTACACACAATTTCAAGTTCATTTGATAATAGTCATTCTATGCAACATTGAGTGTGTGTATATATATATATATATATTCAACGTATAAATGAAAAATGGTTGGATTCCATTATAAAAAAACAACAAAGGAGTTTTGCACAACACACAACACTAACTTGACTTGCATTACACGCAATCGTGAGCTTCCTCGATAGCGTGTGTTGTACGCAACACCAGGTTTTACTAAACGACGATATATTGTTATAATATTATTATTGAATAGCCGTTATTAATAGTATTAACTAAATTTTGAATTTTATAACGTTTTTATTCATCTTATAAATTTTCTAAAACATTTTATGTGAACAAAATAATTTTTTTGGGTAAAATAAGTATTTTTCAAAAAAACACAGTTTTGTCACCTTTTGATGGCGCACCCACATTAAATCAAGGTTTTGACATGTTTATAAGTTAAATTTTACAAAATAAACTTCTTATTTTGAATCAGGATATAAAAATTTACATTGGATAATGTTTTGATATTTTTCTGATAACTTTCATGTTTTAATGAATATTACAAACACACTACATTTTAATTAAAAACAACTTTTTTCATCATAATAATTTATATGGATAAATTAAAATATTGAATGGTTTTAATGTATAAATAAAATATATTTTTACCATTTAATATAATTTATGTTGTTGGCATTGATTTTACCTTGAATTCGTAGGTTAAATCAATTCAATCTTTTGCAATGTTTTAACCAAAACCCCATTTTCTTTCGACAACGGGATTAATTTTAATTTAATTTATGCAACTTTTGTGTATTGAATTTGGAAAAATGGATTCCATAAATGGAATCAGTGGGTCCAAATTATGTTAATAAGCTATTTTTTATTTTTGGGCATTATGAATAGTAACTACGGTAAATTTTATTTACCATAGTTAAAGGTAAATCAGGTAATTAAGGTTAATATATGATTATAAAATTACCCTAACACCTGCCAAAATCATGTTGGATGAATAAAAGTTGACCCATATCACCTATGACTTATATTAGATTCATTTAATGGACTTTGGTCCGTGAAAATAATTTAATTATTGTTAAAACCAATGAAAGTGACAACATGTCACTTTCTTAAATATTATAAGTATAATAATTTTAGTTTAGTGATAGACTACATTAAACATCAGATATAAATTTTCTACAGAAAGATAATAAAATTATCTGCATCATATTAATTTATTTACAACTTTTAGGGATTAAATAATTATCATTAAAGGTGATATTATAGTGATGTTGAAATTATTTTATTAAGAGAAATATCAAATAAATGGTTTGAAAAATATTAAAATAAATATTATATGAACTATTTAATATGATACACTAATTTTATAGATACTTATGACATTTTATGAATCTATTAATTTTTTTATTTTGAAAATATCTTCTCTATATATTTTATGTAAATTCAAATGAATAAATAGTGTCAAAATTGACACTATTGTTATTTTATAAAAATAACAAATTATAAAATTGTTTAAAAATCACAAAAATATTTAAAAATTATAAATTAAAATTTATATGGTCTAAAATTTAATAAATTGTAAAATTATGAAAAATTCACAACACATATGTTATTATTTATAATAATTTAAATTTTAGAATATTATTAACACAAATTAAACTAAATTGATAAATAAGGATAAATCAGGTTGATAATGTTCAAAATAAATTCATAACATGTATAAATTTTATTGGATGATGAGATTACAACCCTATCTCATATAATATTTGGATATGAGTCATTTTTGAAGTTTTTATGTGGGGTTGGAAATTAATAGAAACTAATATTTTTTATATTTCCAAAGGTGCCCCTCTCCTCACTTATAAAAGGGCACCTCCTCCCTCTCCTCCTCACACCAATTTGATCCTTCAAGCTCGGCCAACCCCTGACCATTTCACTTCCCAACTTCCATAGAAACCTACTAGAGGTACTGGTCTTCTCAAAAGACCAACTCTAGTGCCCTAAGAGAATGTTTAAAGGAGGCACTTCGAGAAAGAGGTAATATCTTCTACCATTTTCTTCAAGTTCCATTCTTCTTATACTCCCTCTTATTTAGTTGGTTCATTATGAAGTAATAAAATCAGTATCCCTCATATACTTATATATTACTATAAATATAAAACAAACCTATTACGCCTTCTATCCATCCTACAGAAAACAAAATCACTGCGCGTGCGTACGTACGAAATACCGTCTCCATGCTGTGGTGTAATATGTTTTTGAACCAACACCTTACATGGATGGGTATAATGGTGTAAAAAATAACTATATATGGTTATTATAACATCATAATGGTTCTTATATATTATACCATCCACTCCAGTTATATTCAATAATTATGGGAATGATATCATCGTTCGTGCGTACGTACGGATTACCGTCTCCACGACGCGATGAGATTCATTCTCTATGTTAACCATACATAAATGATTATAATGTTTATATAATGAATAATAATGAAATATATGAAATAATAATTCTACTGTATTTATGTATATATATATGTATTTCATCTATTATGTTTCACTCAATTCAATAAGGAAACGAAAATAGCGTTCATGCATACATACGGCCTACCGTCTCCGTGAATGGTGTATTTCATTCCTTTTATTGATCTATAATATATATGTTTATGATGAATATATATTATATATAAATCATGTTTTACATTCTAGAATTATGTAAACCAGGATATAAGTAATAATATCAAGAATGACAAGTCGAAACACATACGGTAAATGAAATGATTTTACCCAAAACGCTGCTTTAACATGGAATTTACAACATAACGGGTAATATAAAGTCATAAGTGAAACATATATGATATCATAACAATGAAAATGATTATGTAATAAGTCAATGACATTATTTAAATCATTATACAGGAGGTTCGGATACGTACTAACCATATCAGACCTAAGGTAAGAGATAATTATTCTAATCTCATTCTTATCCGAGATTGTTTATTCGTAAGTATTTACCGGGGTTATGATTATTATCCATGTCCATATGTTCTCAAAATGTTTTCATAAAATGTTCACTTTTCTTCCATGTATGTGTAAATCCATTTTTACCCTTTTCTACTTTTACCACATCATATGGAAGGAATCTTTCTTTTACGATGTACTTTTTGACTTTTTTAGCAAAAGTACAAGAAGAATGTTTTTTTAACTTATATGGAATGAACGTATTTTTATGGTTTTATAAGTCTTATTTTCATGAATTTTACTCTACAATATTTCATGGTTATTTTCAATAAAATCCTTTTCTTTTAAAATTGCGTGGCATTTTGTGAAAAGAAAATTATTTTGAAGAAGAAAGGATATTTTCCTCAAGAAGTTTTTTCTAGTGTTTTATAAAAACTATTTTCCATATAAGATAACTTTATTTCATATGTGTATGTTTCAAGTATAATGTATCTATGATTTACATGGTTTCACTTTTCTCATTATAAAATGATATCCATTTATTTTATATGGATTATGTGATGATGGGATGATGTTTTTGAAACCCATTTCATTCGTTGGGTTATTATGAATGATGTATGTTTATTTTGTGGGACAAGTAAGAATGGTTTCATTATGAGATGGGTGGGGCCTATATCTCCCTCCAATGCATTGGGTAAAGATTTATATCTCATGATATAGACATGGCAGGAATGGTAAGTTAATCCGGTTCAGTGTTATAGGACTGAAACGAGGAGTGAACTCGATTCAGAAAGGGACTTTGTCCACTAAGATGGTCTTTTCAGCAATGCCTTAGCTACTATTGAAATCAGAACATGTGCTGAATGGTTTCCAAAATTACATGTTTTATTCCCATTATATTTTATCATGGTTTATTTTCCATTATGATATATTCCTTACGTACATCCACGATTTATGTCTTCGCACAAGATTTTGATGTTTAAATTTCATGTTCAAGTTTTTGCTTCCAAATGTTTATGGATTGTTGTATGTTCTCTATGTTTGACCTTACTGAGCATTTGAGCTCGCCCTTTTTATGTTTTATTTTCCCCAGGAAAAAAAGAAAGGTTTTAGGTAAGGTAACAAAAAGGGGAAGATCGTTATGGGAGTTGTTGAAGATATTTCAACATGATTAGAAGTTTATATTCCGAGTTTCCAAAGACACTAAAATATTACGGTCATTGTGTGTCTGTTTTTATTATATATTAAGTATTCCACAAAAGTAATGTAATGTCCATGTACATCAAGCTTTGGGTCTCTATATTTGGTATCAGAGGAAAGGTTTAGTCATCATTTGGAAACTAGGATGCGAGAACTTTAGTGAGATCTCTAGAGATATTTATAAGGTTTGTCTAGGGATGTCTCTAGGGTTAAGTATAAGTATAGGATATAATCCTAGAATTACGGTAATTATCTTAGAATTAAACCTAAGATGTTAGATATTTAAGGTACTCCCCCTTTATTATGTTGTTTCCCCTACCATGGTATTTTCCTCTCACACTATTATTTTTGGGTTTTAGACGATGGCTGGAACCTGAAGGAACCGTGTTGACAATGTAATGGACAATGCAATGATTGTCCTCCTGACGAAACCAATGTTATGGGAGATGGAGTTAATAACATGATTGATATACTCACACAAGCTATGAATCATTCTGGACTTTCAAATGAGCAGAGAAGGTAACAATATTCTATTGATTCCTTCATGAGGCAACGTCCACCTTCTTTCAGTGGGTCTTCTGAACCACTTGTTGCTAAACAATGGATTAGTACAACTGAAAATATATTTTCAGTTCTTCAATGTTCTAAACATGATAAACTCATCTTAGTAATATATCGTTTGAAAGGTGAAGCTGATCAATGGTGTAATATTATCAAGAATACAAGGACAAGAGATGAAATTGAGTCCATGGAATGGGACGAGTTCAAGAGCTTATTTTTCAATAACTACTTCCCTCATATTATTCAAACAAAGATGGAGAAAGAGTTTCTTGAACTAAAGAAAAAGAATGATGAATCTGTTGGTACATATGAAGAAAATTTTACAAGGCTTGCAAGGTATGCATCTGGCTTTATCATTCAGCCTAAAAGTAAAGTTGATCGATTCATCAGTAGCTTAAAACCAAATCCTCGAAGAGAATTATCTATAAGAGACTTCAGTAGATATGAAGAAATTGTGTGTTGTGCAATCAAGGTAGAAATGGAAGTTGGTGTTATATATCCATCTCATGGTTTTGAGAAGAAACGAAAGATGGAGTTCAAGGAGAAATCTAAGAATAATGGTGAAAAGAAGTTGAATGTTTCCTTATGCTCAATGTGTTGAAAAAAGAATGGTGGAGATTTTCTTAAAGGGACTAGAAAATGTTTTAAGTGTGGAAAAGAAGGTCATTGAGTAGCTGAGTGTCGAAGTAATGGAAAAAGGGTTGCTAATGATGAGAATAAAGAAAAGACTCCAGAGAATGCACCACCAACACTTCAATGCCTCAAGTGCAATGAAATGGGGCATTATGCTAATAAATTCCCTAATTCCAGGGTTAATGATGATCAACATGAGCAACCACTTAAGGAAAAGGACAAAGGGAACTCAAATGAGATCACTATTGGCGATGTTGAATATGACAATGATGTTGTGGAATGATTAAGTGTTTATGTAATGGGATTCCAAAAATAATGTTGTATATAGTATCGTGGATTATTGGAATATTTTTGCATTGGTCTATTGTGGTTTTCAATAATTATATGGTACTAGTAACCACGTAAAGTGATTGAGATATTTTTTGAAAGAAGATGATATGCGCATAATGAAGGGATAAAGAGAAAATGAAATTTTTGACAGTATTCATGAGCTCATGACTGATATAAGGGAATAGTTATATCATGGTTTGAGTATCTAGAATTTTGGGGTTTTGGTATGTGGAAAAAGTTAACTTTTGATAGCACTCATATTTTTACTAAGATTCAATGGATATTTATTTTTCAAGAGAATACATGATTAAGGCCTTCGAATATTTGGAATGTGACCAACAAGACATATCTTATGATATATGAGGATCAATGATGGTATTAACATGCTTGTTATATGAAATCTCTAGTAATCGTTTTCACTATGATATGATAATGGACTGTAGTATTTTGGATAAGCCTAAAGATTGGAATGAATTATATTGGACATAAGTTAGTATTGTTTAAGGCTAGAACTTTTTCAATATTATTGATGGAATGTTATAATATTTTTAGAAAAAAAAAGGACAACCGTCATAACGGGCAACAAACCGTCACGTCGGACAAGGCTATGGGAATCGAACACACAACTGAAGTGCGACAGGACTTTATTTCCTACCACTGGCCTACAAGAAGTCCCTGGTTAGTAGAAACTAGTTTTATTTTATTAAGCGGTATGATAAATAAATTATAAGTCCATTTTTGGAACCATATACGATTAATCTCACCAAAATATGGACTTATAACTTTTGCTAACCTTCTATTTGAAACAGATGGAATAACCCATCATTCAATCACATGATCTGCTAACACTTCACGAATAAAAAATTCAACATTATTTCATTAAGAGATGAAGTGAAAATTGTTCAAAGCACGAACAATAGTGAGATTGTACCAAAATCAAGAAAGTATTTCTTCTAATTCAAAATTTTCAACTTCAGGGAAATGATATTGAAAACCAAAAATGTTGTCCAAGTGATCATATATCCGATGAATTAGATAGTACCTTAGATCATCACAAATATATGGCTTTGTGATTGTTGTCTTTTTTATATCCATGTTTTCTACCACTCTCCATCAGAACATGATGGTTAGTTTTATCTTCCATACCCATATTTTCACCTACGTTCTTCTATGTGGAAACCCAGTGATTAGTTAATTTGGGTAACCGTTACGTTTCATAATTCTATTTTTAAAGTTTAGTTTTGGTATTTCATTTTATGATGTGGGTTTCAATTAATGAATCATTCAAGTAGAAAACCATGTATAACCCCGATGAATTTTCAGGGTGAAATTCATTTTAAGGGGGGTAGAATGTAACAACCTGATATTTTATGACAAGTATTCTTTTTTAATTTATTTGATGTCATGTGCTTTATCCTACAACAAGATTATCTTGTGCTATACGCAACACTGTATTAGCTTCTAGTATACGCAACAATATTCTTATATTGTGTTACACACAATTTCATGTTCATTTGATAATAGTCATTCTATGAAAAATTCAGTATATATATATATATATATTCGATGTATAAATGAAAAATGGATGGATTCTGTTATAACGAAACAACAAATGAGTCTTTCACAACACGCAACCCCGGCTTGGCTTGCATTACACGCAATAGCGACCTTCTTAGATAGCGTGTGTTGTACGCAATACCAGGTTTCACTAAACGAAGATATATTGTTATAATATTATTGTGGACTAGACATTAGGAATATTATTAACTAAAATTTAAATTTAATAATGTTATTATTCATCTTATAAATTTTCTAAAACATTTAATGTGAACAAAATAAATTTTTCGGGTTAAACAACTATTTTTCAAAAAAAAATGCAGTTTTGCCGCCTTTTGATGGCGCACCCACATTAAATCTATTTTTTGACATGTTTATAAGTTAAATTTTACAAAATAAACTTCTTATTTTGAATCAGGATATAAAAATTTGCATTGGATAAAGTTTTGAAATTTTTCGGATAACTTTCATATTTTAAAGAATAGTAAAAACACACTATATTTTAATTAAAAACAACTTTTTTTCATCGTAATAATTTATATGGTAAAATTATAATATTTAATGGTTTTAATGTATAAATAGAATATATTTTTACCATTTAATATAATTTATGTCATTAGCCTTGATTTTACCTTGAATTCTTAGGTTAAATCAATTCAATCTTTTGCAATGTTTTAACCAAAAACCTGTTTTCTTTCAACAAAGAGATTAATGTTAATTTAATTTCTGCAACTTTTTTGTATTGAATATTTTAAAATTGATTCCATATTTTGAATTAGTGGGTCCAAATTATGTTAATAAGCTACTTTTTTTTGGACATTATGAATAGTAACTACGGTAAATTTTATTTACCATAGTTACAGGTAAATTGGGTAATTAAGGGTAAATATAAGATTATAAAATTACCCTAACTCCTTAAAAAATGATATTGGATGACTAAAAGTCTACCCATATCACCTAAGAGACAGATTAAACTCATTTAATTTACTTTTGTCCATGAAAGTAATTTAATTATTATTAATACCAAAGAAAGTGACAACATGTATCTTTCTTAAATCTTATAAGTATACTAATTTTACTTTAGTTATAAAATTCATGAAAATTCAGATATAAATAGTCTCCAAAAAGATAATAAAATTATATATATAATATTAATTTATTTATAATTTTTAGGGATTAAATAATTATCATTAAAGGTGACATAAAAGTAATGTTGAAATTATTTTGTTAAGAGAAATAACAAATAAATGGTTTGAAAAATATTAAAATAAATATTATATGAACTATTTTATGTTCTACACTAATTTTATAGATACATATGACATTATATTAATCTATTAATGCTTTTATTCCGAACATATCTTCTGTATATATTATATTTAAATTCAAATAAATGAATAGTGTCAAAATTGACACTATTGTTATTTTATTAAAATAACATATTATAAAATTGTTTAAAAATAAAAAAAATATTTAAAATTTATAAATTAAAATTTATATGGTCTATAATGTAATAAAGTGTCAAATTATGGAAAATTCACAACACATATGTAATTATTTATAATAATTTCAAATTTATAATATTATTACCACAAATATAATTAAATTGAAAAGTAAGGATAAATCAAGTTGATAATGTTTAAAATAAATTCCTAACATGTATAAATTTTATTGGTTTATGAGATTACGACACTATCTCATATAATCATTAGATGTGATTCATTTTGGAAGTTTTTATGTGGGGTTGGATTTTAATATAAGCTAATATTTTTTATATTTCCAAAGGTTCTCCTCTCCTCCCTTATAAAAGGGCACCTCCTCCCTCTCCTCCTCACACCAATTTCAGCCTTCATGCTTGGACAAACCCTGCCCAATTTACTTCCCCACTTCCTTAGAAACCTAATAGAGGTACTGGTCTTCTCAAAAGACCAACTCTAGTGCCCTAAGAGAATGTTTAAAGGAGGCACTTCGAGAAAGAGGTAATACCTTCTACCGTTTTTTTTCAAGTTTCATTCTTCTTCTACTCCCTATTATTTAGTTATATCATTATGAATTAATAACATCAGTATCCCTCATATACTGATATGTTATTATAAATATGAAACAACCCTATTTCACCTTCTATCCATCCTACGGAAAACAAAGTCACCGCACGTGCGTACGTACGGAATACCGTCTCCACGCCGTGGTGTAATATGTTTTTCCACCAAAACCTTACATGGATGGGTATAATGGTGTAAAGAATCAGTATATATGGTTATTATAACATCATACTGATTCTGATATATTATACCATTCACTCCAATTCTATTCAATAATTATGGGAATGATATCATCGCTCATGCGTACGTACGGATTACCGTCTCCATGGCGCGATGAGATTCATTATCCATGTCAACCATACATGAGTGATTATAAAGTTTATATAATGAATAATAATGAAATATATGAAATAATAATGACACTTTATTTATGTATATATATATATATATACGTATTTCATCTATTTAGTTTCACTCAATTCAATAAGGAAACGAAAACATCGTTCATGCGTACGTATGGCCTACTGTCTCCATGAACGGTGTATTTCATTCCTTTTATCGACCTATAATATATATGTTTATGAAGAATATATATTATATATTAATCATGTTTCAAATTATGGAATTATTTAAATCAGGATATAAGTAATAATATCAAGAATGACAAGTTGAAACACATACGATAAATGAAATGATTTTGACCAAAACGCTGCTTTAACATGGAATTTACAAAATAACAGGTAATATAAAGTCATAAGTGAAACATATATGATATCATAACAATTAATATGATTATTTAATATGTCAATTACATTATTTAAATCATTATATATGAGGTTTGGATACGTACGATGCATATCAGACCTATGGTAAGGGATAATTATTCCAATCTTATTCTTATCCGAGATTGTTTATTCGTAAGTATTTATTAGGGTTATGATTATTATCCATGTCCATATGTTCTCAAAATATTTTCATAAAATGTTTACTTTTCTTCCATGTATGTATAAAGTAATTTTTACCCTTTTCTACTTTTACTACATCGTATGGAAGGAATCTTTATTTTACGAGGTACTTTTTGACTTTTCCGGCAAAAGTATGAGAAGAATGATTTTTTAACTTATACGGCATGAACGGATTTTGATGGCTTTATAACGCCTTATGTTCATGAAGTTTACACTACAAGATTTCATGGTTATTTTCAATAAAATCATTTTCTTTTAAAATTGCGTGGGATTTTGTGAAAGGAAAATGATTTTGAAGAAGAAAGGATATTTTACTCAAGAATTTTTTTCAAGTGGTTTATCAAAACCATTTTCCATATAAGATGACATTATTTCATATGTGCATGTTTCAAGTATAATGTCTCTATGATTTACATGGTTTCACTTTTCTTATTATGAAATGATATCTATAATGACCCATACTTTACATACATAGTTATTACTTCAGAATTGAAGAACACTTATTACAACATATAACAAAACTAAGAAAGGACCGTATAGGTATAGTGTCTTTAGAAACTATGAAACATATACAACTGGTTCATAAAACATCTACTTTGCCTCCCATTTATTTCATCATATCTAGAGTCCCTTTTTGGCATATTCTACTTAATAAACTTCTTCCTGACCTGGGGAAATAAAACATAAAAAAGGGTGAGCTCAAATGCTCACTAAGGGTAAACAAAATAAATAACAATCACATCATATACATAAGAACATAACTTTTGGAAATATTAACCTGCAGAAGAGATCATAATATCATAACATGGGATAAATCATAGAAGTGAAATGTAATCCCAATAATCATAACTTAAAACATGAAACTTTGTGTCATACACACATAATAATAGAGAATCATTTCATGTTTGTCAAGACTCATTTCCAAGACTATCTTAGTGGACAAAGTCCATTTCTGAACCGAGTTCATTCCTCGTTTTAGTCCCGTTTCACTGAACCGGTATAACCTACCGTTCCAGCCATGTCTATATCATGAGATATAAAATCTTTACCCAATTCATTGGAGGGAGATATAGGTCCCACCCATCTCATAATGATACCATTATTATGTGTGCCACAAAATCATAAACCATACATCATAACATAACCCATGTAATAAAAATGGGAATCTTAAACATTGTGACATAATAAAACAATTCATATAAGATAAAGGAATTCATAAAAATAATTCCATCATAACATAATCAAATAAATGTAATAATAGGGATATAAATAGAACCCTTTATTATTTTAGATGGAAAATAATTTTGATAAAACACTTGAACTCCATTCTTGAGAAAAATATCCTTTCTACTTCAAAAACACTTTTCCTTTCTTAACATGTCATACAATTATAAACTAACAAAAGTTGATTAAAAATAAACTTGAAAACTTTTAAAGGAACCTTCTTGGAAATAATGTTTTAAAAATCCATTCGTGACGTATAAGTTAAAAAAAACATTCTTCTCGGACTTTTGTCAGAAAAGTTAAAAAGTACCTCGTACGAAAAACGACAAAAGATTCCTTTCATATCTTTTACTAAAAACTCATCGATGGGTAAAATTGGATTTAAACCATTTTATTTTAATGGAAATAATATTACATATTGAGGAAACATGGATGTGGTGGATAAAATACACTCCAGTAAATTTCAAAGTATAAACAATCTCGGATAAAAATGAGATTGTGATATTTCCCTTACCTTAGGTCCGACTTGATTTGTAAGTGTCTGAAACTCCTGTATAATGATTTAAATAATGTTATTGACTTATTACAGAATCATACTTATTATTATGATATCATATATGGTCATATTTTTAGGTTCTTATTAGTAATACTTCATTATTACTTGTTATTCAGGTGTTTATTACTCTTTGTTCTTATGCATGTTTTGCCGAATAAATTCTTATTCTTCTCTTTAGGTTATATATAACTCATTTCAATAATAGTATTAGTGTAATATATATCATATTAATTAATTCAATTCATTCAATTCATTTATATAATCATTATGCAATGAAGATCATGTAGAACGAATCGCATCACATCGTGGAGACGGTATTCTGTACGTACGCACGAGTGATGATATCGTTCCTATGATCGTGGAATTATATTGGAGTGTATGTATACTATTTCAGAATCATTATCACTTTATAATAGTCATATATAGTCATTATTTACACCATTATACCCATCCAAGTAAGGTGGTGGTGGAAAATAGATTACACCACGGCGTGGAGACGGTATTCCGTACGTACGCACGCGCGGTGATTTCATTTTCCGTAGGATGGATAGATGGTTAAATAGGGTCGTTTCATACATATAATAAAATATGATTATATTAGTGATATTGATGTTATTAATTCATAATGAAACAACTAAAGAAGAAGAAGTTGAGGAAGAAAGAAATTGGAAAGTATTGGTAATGGATTTCCCTCTTCTTTGAAGTGCTTCTTTGAGACCTCCTTTAAGGGCACTACAATTGGTCTTTTAAGAAGACCAGGACCTCTAGGATGTTTCTAGGGAAGTGTATAGAAGCAATTGGCAGGGGTTGGAAGTGCTTGAAGGCTCAAAGTGGTGTGAGGAAAGGGGGAGGAGGTTCCCTTTTATAATGGAGGAGAGGGGCACCTTTGGAATAACTGAAAATATTAATTTATTATAAAGTCAAGTTCGGTTTTAAATAGCTCAAAATTGATATATTTATAAGATAAGGTGGTTATGGGTATAAATCCTCTCTTACAATAGAATTTAGACAAGTTTAGGTTCCTCTTTTAACCTTATCATTTAGATTTAACATTAAGTTAAATAATTTTACTTTTACCGTGTCTTCTTGTGTTCTTATACAATAAGGTTAATAAACATACTATAAGCATCCAAACGAACCCCAAGTTGTTTAATATTAATATATTTATCTTTATCTAAGTCATTTGGCCGAACCTTAGATTTTTAGGAATAAAATAACAATTAATAATATAATATTTGTTTTAAAAACTATTTTTTGTCAATTTTGATACTATTTAGTAATTGATTTTTGTGAAAATCATAACAGAATGATTAGTTCTAAAAATGTTAATAAAATAAATATTAACATATCATATTAACCTATAATATTAGTATAATTCATAAAAAATCTCAAATTATATTTATTTGGGCATTTATAACATCAATTATGTCAATATTTCATTAATAAGATAATTGCTGCATCATCATTGTGTCGTAAATAAATTAAAATATTTAAAGTCTAAAAATTAAAAATAAAATACCATTATGTAGGAAATATTTTTATATTTCTAATGAATATTTATAGTCGAATTTATCTTATATATAACCCTATATTAAAAATGTTTTACTTATTAAACATTGATTTTCACTATTTTAACCCTTCTTTAAATAAATTAATATTAAATGTCATAATCTAATCCAAGTGGGCCCAAATGGTCATATTTTATTCCTAGGGTTGTTTTTTGTCGAATTATAGTTATCCAATAGAATTCGGACATGTTTTAGGGTAATAATAATATCATTTCTACCCTTAATTACCCTATTTACTTTTAACCGTGGTAAAAAAGTAAAAAGTTACTATTCACCAAAAATTATTTTCATCTCATTGAACCACATTTTACTTACTGACATCAACTGTCTCTCTAGGATTTTTGAGATTCCACTCACAGAAGCGGTAAATTTAAGTTTTATGAAAAATTCAGTTTTTTAATAGCCACTTAGTAGTTTCACTATTCATCAAAAATTGAAAGTTTTCAGAAAAATACAAAAATTTCACCTTAGCCTAATTTCGATATTCTGAATCCAAAAATGAAGTCCATTTTGATAAATGAAATTTATAAAATTTCAAAATGTGGTTATTACTATTCATAACGGCTAGTTTTAATAATATTTTAAAAGCATATCATTGTTTAGTGAAACTCGGTATTGCGTACGACGCAAGCTATCGAGGAAGGTCGCGATTGCGTGTAAAACAAGACAAGAAAGTGAAAGATTCCTTTTATGATTTATATAACATAAAATTATTGGGTGTTACAATATCCATTTATTTTATATGGATTATGTGATGATGGGATGATGTTTTTGAAACCCATTTCATTCATTGGGTTATTATGAATGATGTATGTTTATTTTGTGGGACAAGTAAGAATGGTTTCATTATGAGATGGGTGAGACATATATCTCCCTACAATGCATTGGGTAAATATTTATATCTCATGACATAGACATGGCTGGAATGGTAAGTTAATCCAGTTCAGTGTTACAGGACTGAAACGAGGAGTGAACTCGATTCCGAAAGGGACATTGTCCACTAAGATGGTCTTGGAAGCAATGCCTTGGCTACTATAGAAATCATAACATGTGTTGAATGGTTGACACAATTACATGTTTTATTCATATTATATTTTATCATTGTTGATGTTCTGTTATGATATATGCCATATGTACTTCCACGATTTATGTCTTTGCTCAAGATTTTGATGTTTAAACTTCATGTTCAAGTTTTTGCTTCCAAATGTTTATGGATTGTTTTATGTTCTCTATTTTTGCCATTACTGAGCATTTGAGCTCACCCTTTTTATGTTTTATTTTTCCCAGGAAATAAATAAAGGTTTTAGGTAAGGAAACAAAATGGGGAAGATCGTTATGGGAGTTTTTGAAGATATTTCAGCATGATTAGAAGTTTATATTCAGAGTTTCCAAAGACACTAAACTATTATGGTCCTTGTGTGCTTGTTTTTGTTATGTATTAAGTATTCCGCAAAAGTAATGTAATTTCCATGTACATCATCCTTCGGGTCTCTACATTCTTCTATTAGTGTGGTAGGCCGAGACATATGTGTGGTCTTTGTCCTCGACCCCCAGTTGAGTGCCGTTCGTGCGGAAGGATGGGAAATGTGCTGAAGTTTTGAAGGAAACCTTAGTAGGTGGGCGAGTATGATGGTGGAAGGCAGTTATCAGATATGGGATGGGGATCAGTTGCCCCATATCAGGTAGGATGTTGGAGCTCCATTGGTCATACTGGCAGAGGAGGAGGACATGGAACTCCATGGAAAGATCGCTCATGCATATAGGACAGTGCAGCGCATGGCGTTAAGGCTGGAGCCCAGGGTAGAGGGGTAAGTCAGCTTTAGGTAGTTCAGTTTGTGCCTGGTGATGGCGAGGCTAGACCATCGACTGTTCGAGGTACGATCCTTATAACTTCTAATCTTGTTATTGCATTGTTTGACATAGGTTCCAGACACTATTTTATCTCTGCTCAACTTGTGGTACCAATGGGTTTACCTATGGAGGGGGTGTGTGGGGTGATGCCAATTGACACTCTGTTGGGGGGTGCGAGTTGAGGATATCAAGCATTGCAAGTAATGCACCTTGGAAGTTGGTGGGTATCATTTTCTGTGGGACATGTTCATTCTCAAGATGTCCGGTTTTTACTTAATATTGGGAATTGATTAGTTGGTGTTGTATCAGTTACACATAGACTACTATTGTTGCATAGTGTCGTTCAGGTCGCTTGAGGGTGACACTTATGTTCACCGTTGCGAATGGGATGTTCGAGCAGGGCGTGTGCAACTATTTTGTCAATAAACTAGTGGACTCACGACTCACATGGATTATATCATGCTTGATGATGGTGAGGGAGGGGAGCAGCCTAATTTTCCTCCCATGGTGGATCGATTTCAGGATGTGTTTCCTGAGGATTTATCGGGGTTACCCCGTGAGAGGGATGTTGTGTTCACGATCGAGTTGCTGCTGGGAGAGGATCCATTTTCTATTCCACCATACCAAATGGCACAGGAAGAACTATAGGAATTGAAGATTCATCTTTAGGAGTTGGTGCGTAAGGGGTTTATTCGTCCTAGTACGTATCCTTAGGGATCTCCTGTTCTTTTTGCAAAGAAGTCCAATGGGTCGTTGAGGCTGTGCGTGGACTATTTAAAGTTGAATCAGATGACAGTGATGAATCAGTTCCCTCTTACTATAATTGATGATCTGTTTGATCAGTTGAGGGGTGCATCAATGTTCTCAAAAATTGATCTGAGGTTGGGTTATCACTAGTTTAGGGAGAGGTCTTCTGACGTACCGCGAACCGCTTTCTAGTGTTGGTACGGGTTGTTTGAGTTTGTGGTAACGCCTTTTGTCTTGACCAATTCACCAGTGGTGTTTATGGATTTGATGAACCAGATCTTTCATCCCTATCTAGATCGGTTTGTGGTTCTCTTTGTTGATGATATCTTAGTGTACTCAAAAACTCATAACGATCATGCCCAACATCTTGACATCTCTTGGGTACACTAAGAGAGAAGAAGTTATACGCCAAGATATCCAAGTGTCAATTCGGGATAGGTGAGGTACATTTTTTGGGTTATATCATCTTGGAGGCAGGTGTGTCAATGGACCCAGAGAAGGTGAAGGTAGCTGTATCTTGGGAGAAGCCCAAGAGATTTTCTGATGTTCGAAGTTTTATGGGATTGGCCAGGTATTACCGAAGGTTCATTCAGGATTTCTCTCACATTGTAGAACCACTCTCGAGCTTGACCAAGAATGGAATCAGGTTTTAATGGTTTGAGGCTTTTGAGAATGCCTCTGAAGATTTGAAGAAGCGGTTGATGACCGCACCTATCTTGATCTTACTTGAGCTGGGTAAGAAGTAATTCGTGTTTTGTGATGCATCTAGAATCAAACTTGGGTCTGTGCTGATGCAAGATGAGTGGGTGGTGGCTTACAGGTCAAGGAAGTTGAGACCCATGAGTGGAATTATCCCACTCATGACCTTGAGTTGGCTGTAGTAGTGTATGCCTTGAAGTGCTGGAGGCACTATCATTTAGGAGAACAATTTACCATGTTCACTGACCATAAGAGTTTGAAGTACATCTTCACACAGTGGGATCTAAATCTTCGGCAGAAAAGATGGGTTGAATACCTCCAATCTTTTGACTTTGAGTTGGTGTACACACCGGGAAAGGGAAACAGTGTTACTGATGCTCTGAGCAGGAAGGTTCATAATCAGGTGGTTCAGGAGTCTAGCACTGAGTGGAAGGTGATGGCCTTGTTTGCAGAGATACACCTAGAGGTGGAGGAGGAGAATGGTCAGGTCACTCTTGCTTCCTTAACGGTGGATTCGACACTTTTGATTTGAGTTAAGGAAGGTCGGTTTCATGATCCTGAGTGTTTGAGCATGAAGGAAAAGCTTAAAGGTGGGGAGCTACTTTCTGGTTGGGCCGTCAGTGTAGATGGATTGGTTCATGTTCGTGATTGTGTGGTTGTACCAAAGTGTGTGCGGGATTTATTGATATGTGAGTTCCATGCATCAATGTGGGCAGTGAATCCTGGTTTGACCAAGATGTACGGTCACCTCTAAATGTATTTTTGGTGGCCAGTAATAAAGAAGGAATTTGCAGCCTTTGTGGCACGGTGCCTTACCTGTCAGCAGGTGAAGGACAAGCATCAACTCCCAGGCGGTTTGTTGCATCCATTACCCCATCCGGAATGTAAGGGGATGATGTGGTAATGGATTTTTTCGTGGGTCTTCCAAGGAAGCTGTGGGAAAATGATGCAATATGTGTGATTATGGTTCGGTTAATGAAATCGGATCATTTCTTACCGATTCAGAAGACCCTTATAGTCGACCAGTTGGGTGAGCTATATGTTCGGGAAATAGTGCAGTTGCATGGTGTTATGTGGACCATATTTTCAGACCATGATCTGCGTTTCACATCAAGTTTCTGGAAATGGTTGCAGAAGACGCTTGGTACGTAGGTGTTTTTGAGTATGGATTTCCACTCGCAGATGGACGGGTAGTGGGAACATACCATCCAAGTGTTGGAAGAAATGTTAAGAGCTTGTGTCTTGGAATTTGGTGGTTCTTGGGAGAGGCATCTATCGTTAGTTGAGTTTTCCTACAACAACAGTTTTCAGGATACAATTCAGATGGCACCGTTTGAGGCACTTTATGAGAGACCATGTAGATCTCTGTTGTGTTGGCTAGAGGCTGGTGAATCTGAGTTTTTGGGGCCGAGTCTCATGCAGGATACTTCAGTTGATCCGGAAGTGAATGGCTACAACTCATAGTAGGCAGAAGTCGTATGCATATCAGATGCTTAGACCTCTCGAGTTTGGGGTGGGTGATAAAGTATTATTTCGGGTGTCACCTAGGTTTGGTCACCGATGGATTCGGAATCAGGCTAAGTTGGCGCCCAGGTATGTGGGTCCTTTTGAGATTGTGGAGAGGATCAGACCAGTGGCATACCGATTGTCTCTTCCACAACGGTATAGTGGGATGCATGACGTTTTTCATGTGTCGCAGCTTCGATGGTATCACCCTGACCCATCTCACGTGGTTGATGTTGAGGATGTGGAGCTTGAGGCTTATGCATCCTTTGAGGATCATCCGGTTCATGTGGTGGATCGTAGTGAAAAGGTCTTGCGAGGAAAGGTTGTGCCATTAGTGCGAGTACTATGGCAGCATGTGAAAGTTCAGATAGAAACATGGGAGTGGGAATCGGATATGCGGGCTCAGTGGGCCAAACTCTTCTCCTCAGTGGATCAATGAGGTTTGGAACATTGGTTCAAGGACGAGCCATTATAAGGTGGGGAGGTTGTAAGATCCCAGTTTTTGGAAAGGTATGTTTTTGTTGTGTTCTGGTTTAAACCCTTGCTTTTGGGACATTAAAAGGGTTTCTTGAAATTGTGAGAGGCCTTGGGGGAGTTCCAGGGGCTCGCAGCATGGGGGAAGGGAAGTATGGGCAAAGAAGACAATGGCGCATGGCCTGCGCACTGTGAGCCAAACTATGTGGCCTGCCCAGGCATAGTCGTGCGACCCTCCCTCCTCTGGATAGAAGTGAGCGAACAGTTTGTGCATGGTTTACCAAACCGTGCGGATAAACCGTTTGACTCTTCCTCCTCTATGCAGTGGCATGTGCATGGTTTGCACACGGTTTGCCAAACCGTGCGGCTAAACCATGTGACCACTTAAAGTTGGTAAAAATTACAAGTTTCCACTCTGGGCTTTTAAACCCCAACAAGGGATTTTCTTCATTTCATCCCCTCTCAACCCTACCAACGAGCTTGGCTGACCTAAGCTTCCCAATGGTGATTCTCCTTTGATTGTTAGTCATTTTTGGTGTCATTTGATACGGATCGAAGCTCCGGGTAAGGCTAATTTTATCATTGCTTCTCATTTTTGTTTAGGGTTTGTATCTTCTCTCCCTCTTGTTCTGAAACCCTAAAACCCTATCTTTTGGGTGGGTTTTTGGTTGAATCTCCAATGGTTAGTTTGATTGAGGTCTAAGGACTCGATTGAGGGTGTGTTCAACCACAGTTTCGAGGTAGGTGGTCTACAAGTTATAACCCATGGTTATTTGGGGTTTTTGTGCATGTTTACTTGGGTTCTTGTTTCCCTTTGATATGTTTTAAATAAACTTGTCATGCATGGTTTTAATTATGTTTAAAATGTTAAATGGGAACCCTCACGATCCCCGTGGGATGTGTTGGGATTGACATGACCTAATTGGGCCATCCATGGGATGTGTTGGCTTTTCCTGGGTTTAGGGATTGACTTTAAACATGTGAATTGTTGTAGTTAATTATAGATCCCTTGATAAACATGTTGGCATGTTTGGTTAAAATGGAATAGAAGTTAGGTGATACACCTAGACTTGGTAACAACCAATGGGTTAATTGAAATGGGTTAAATGGTCAGTTCCTGGGAATGATGAACTGGTTAATTGGGTTAATGTGTAAACCGATTTAAGACCATAATGGGATAGGTTATGGGTTTAATTTTGAATGCGTAGTGAGATAGGCATAACATATGGTAATTCAGTTAATAGATAAATGATTTGTAATAGTAATGTGTTAATGGGTTAAGGCATGATGTGGTTTCCCAGGTGGGTTATTGTGAATAGTGTTAGCCGAAGGGAAATGGTTTGGATGTTAATGGTTACTTATATAATCATGTGCACATGGCTTCATAGAGTGGGGTATGACATGAGGATCTACACCCATGGGTCAAGTGAAGACTGAGGTTCTAAACTCCACCCTAAATGCATGGGTTAAGAAAGGGGACTGAGGGTCTATTCTCCTAACGGTTGCATCCACCTGGACTGAGGCTTCAAGGTGAGGTTATGGTTTCTATGATGGGTTATTCCTAGTGAGATAGAATAATGATGTGTTTACCCTCTTGCATGTGATTGTCGGCCTTAGACCCATGTAACATAATGTATGTGGTTAACCCAATGTAAATGTGATGAAATGGTAAATGATAATTATTGGTAATGGAAATGGAAATAGCTTGGGCTCTAAACTGACTAATGGTACTTTAAATAATTACTTGGAAATTATCATCCATATTTACCTTGCATGCACTACCTATTTACACTTGAATAGACACCGTTAGTGGTGGCCTACTGAGTTGTACTCACACCTTTCTCGGGCCGTCGTTGGGTACCCGAACAGACATCATGTTTGCAGGTCAAGACAAGTGTCACGAACCGTCCTTGGGGCCCGTGTCATGACTACCCCAAGCCCGCCTTCCATAGGCCAGGGGCTGGAGACTAGAACCAAATGCGTAAATCCCGATAACTGGGAAGGCATTGCCTTTATAAAAGTAAACAATCACACAGAGTACAAGCAGAAGAAGTAAACACTAAGTAAAAACTGAGTACAATAGTAAGTGCGGAAAGTAAAAGAGGCCGGAAATACAAGACCAACTGTAAAGTACAACTGAAAGGAAAAACAGCAACTGAAAATAAAACTGTAGCCTTAAGGCATCCACTGGAGTTCATTCTTGAAGGATGAGTACAGATATCCTCCACAGCTTCTCGGGTCCCGCCGTCTACTCCGAGTACATCCGCCCAGTGGTCCACCTCTGGGTACTGACTTGCTCTGTAAGCATCAACCGCGATCAGCACTGTCCGTCATCTGCAACCAACACAACGAAGTGCAGGCATAGCCCGTGCACAGGTGAGTATAAGATACTCAGTAGGGACCCTGAGATCCCCGAAGGTCTCCCAAAATCCATAGAGGATAAACCACAAAGGAAAGATAAATCATGAAGTAACATCCGACACTGCTTAGGTATATGCCCATACATATACCTAAGTCATCAATTCCAACACGCTCCAACCTATGAGCCCAAGTACATACCAGTCCACACAGGAAAGCAGAACGTATTCCACACAGGAAAGCAAAACGTAATCCACACAGGATAGCACAACTCAATCCACTAAGGAAATCAAAAAAGGATTCATCCCACACAGGTATACTTCTTCATATGACGAAAAAGATGATCACTGATCCATCTAAGTCGTCGGACCCACAAAGGATCGATAGGTACTAACCCCCGCAATGACCCACAGAGGATCGGTAGGAAACTAACCCCCGCAATGACCCACACAGGATCGGACCCACACAGGATCTGTAGGCGCTGGCTCACACAGAACCGCTGAGCGCTGACCCACACAGGATCGATAGCACTGATCCACATAGGATCGCTGAGTGTTGTAGTCGTCGTCATCGAATCCACTAAGGATCTCTGCACAGTCGTCGTCGCAGTCACAGTATAAAATGCAGCCAGCTCTAGGGTTCCCACACACAGCAAGCTCGCTCGGGAGGGTCCGCTCCACGAGTAGAGAGGCTGATACATCAACTGACACATAGTCCAGAGTTGATGTATCCAAAAGTTTCGTATCGTCAACAGGAACTCAACGCAACAGAAGACGTGTCAAGAGGACGCCCGGTCTGAATGTTATTGGCTTTTTTGTTCCAAGAGCCCGGTTGGTTTTTAAGGAAAAACCAACCCGACCGTACTCCAACTGCGTCCAAACCTCGGGCGGAGTAAGCCAAAAGATCTGTCTCACTAAGACGAACTCAACCAAGTCGACAGCACGTCAATCGGACGTCCGGAGCTCAAGATATGTGTTTTTCCGCTCCGAGGGCCCGGTTGGTTTCGTGTACGAACCAACCCGGCCGAACTCAAAGTATTCCGAAACCATGAGTGCGATATGTCAAAAAGACCTTCTCGTTCCAAGGATCGTGTCTCCACTGACGGTTCATCGATCGGAAGTCCGTAGCCCGAGTTATGGGTAATTGAACCCAAATGGTTCGAAAACGGGGGTTTCGGGCCCGAGACTGACCCGGCCCGAGACCCCCTGGGTCGGCCTGGTCCTCCCTGGCGGTCCGGTGCACTGGCGCCCAGTTCCAGCTGGCTCGGCTGTTTGGCCGAGCCGTTGCGGCTCGCAGGGGGGGCGCTACCCCTCCTGATTTTTGTAACCGTGGCCCCTTAATTGGGGCCGCTTGAAGTCCGGACGGGGGAATTAATTCCCCCGGATCCTCCTTGTCCGGCCGGCCCGACCTGGTCGGCTGGTTCCTGCTCAATGGGATCGGCGATGGCGAGTCCCCTTCCTGATCCGTCTCCGGCGGTCCGGTACCGGCCGCCGGTCACCCTGCTCCGCCGCGGCCCGGAACCGGCCGCGTCCCTTGTCGTCCGGCACGGTGCGACGGCACCACGCCCTTCCGCTGCGGCCTCGCTCTGGCCGCAGTGTCTTCAGTTTTCTTTGACGCGGCACGATGGCGTCGCGTCCTCGTTCAACTTCATGGCGTGGCGCGACAGCGTCACGTAATACTTACCGTGTGATTCCCGCGTGGTGCGACGGCACCACGCTATTCCATTCCATCCACAAGAATCAAACATGAATAAAGGAGGGGGTTCGGCCGTGTTTGTGCAGTCCGACCCCCTCTCGTTATACGATAACATTTAGTCGAATATCCACGATGATCGACAAACTAGAATCATGAACGGAAATAATTAAATAAAATAAAACCCCTACCTCGGTTCAGGAACGATGCATGTCAATTGAGCCGCGGAAGACGAGCGTCGCGGAGGTCGGGTGTTGTGGGAAACAAACATCGATTCCATTTTCGTCGAGGTGAATTCGAAGAGTAAACGTCTTTGGACGAAGATGTCGGGTTCTTCAGTGGAGATATTCTTCGTTTAAGAACAATGTTCTTCATCAGAGTCTGAGGTGTTCTTCGTCGGAGTCCGAGGTGTTCTTCACGTTCTTCGTCGAAGTTGAAGAAGAAGACTTCCTTTAGCTTCCTCTCCAAAAGCTCTAAAAAAACCCAAAACTATCCCAAATAAAATAAGTTCCCAACTTATTTTATTAACACAAAAAGTCTTTTGAAATTTTAAGAGTTTGAAAATCAAATCCCACATTTAACTCACTTAAACTTACCACATTAATTCCATAAGATTAATAAACTTAAGTTATCAAAATTTAATGGGAGTTGTGAGGGGTTAGAGGATATGAAGGGGTGGGGTTCGTGTGGGCCCCACCACCCTCATAACCTCCCTAGGGAGGTTGGGTGGTTAGCCAACTTCTATCAAGAACTAAACACTTAGAGTAAAAATAATAAAAATTTTAGAATAATTATAAAATAAACTTCCATAATTTTTATCATCAACTCTAGTGAGAACGCAACTCCAGAAAAGGTGTTCCTAAGCAATTACCGACGCTGCGGTTCCATCAATGCCCTAGGACTTCGATTCCGAGCACCGGTTCAAAAGTTAGAAATTCCCGCTCATTCGTTCACTGAATGTACCCGAGCCAAACTTCAGAAATTGATTCCAGGCACATCGGGCCTCGGAATCAGGTGCCGTCAGAAACCGCGTTCTTGTAAAATTCCATATAAAATTAAGAAAAAATTTCCCTTGAATTTTACGGGTCTTTACATTATTCCCACCTCAGGGCTTTACGTCCCCATAAAGATACATCATAACTAGGAAAACAATGATGGTACTGAGGACGCATCTGAGCCTACCGCTCCCAAGTGCTCTCATGGAGGTTCCCATGCTGCCATCTGATGCGCACCAGAGGAATCAACCGTCCACGTAGGACCTGCTCCTGTTGATCCTCGATCTCCACTGGGACCTCTGCAAAAGTCGCCCCATCATCAACTCCATGCTCCCCATGGTCAATGATATGTGTCTGGTCATGCACGTATCTCCTCAGCTAAGACACATGGAAGACGTCGTGCACCCGGTGCAACTGAGGTGGTAGAGCCAGGCAATAAGCCACCTCGCCAATCCTACTAAGGACCTGGAAGGGTCCGATGAAGAACGGAGATAACTTGCCGCCTCGGCCAAATCTCTGTAATCGACGTCGAGGTGAGACACGCAAGAAGATGTGGTCACCATCCTTAAACTCTAGTAGCCTCCGCCTTCTGTCAGTGTATGACTTATTCCGGCTCTGAGCTGTCCTCATCCGCTCCTGGATGACCTGGACCTTCTCGGTCGTGGCCTGGACCATCTTCGGTCCCACAAGTGCTGACTCCCCAGGGTCTGTCCAGCACAAAGGAGATCTGCATGGTCGGCTGTACAACGCCTCGTATGGTGCCATCCCGATGGTGGAGTGGTAGTTGTTGTTGTACGCGAACTCCATCAAGGGTAGGTGCTCCTCCCAACTGTGACCAAAGTCGAGGACGCATGCGCAGAGCATGTCCTCGAGAGTCTGAATGGTCATCTCCATCTGACCATCCGTCTGAGGGTGAAAGGCGGTGCTCAGTCGTAGCTGCTTCTCGAATGCCTCCTGCAACCCCTTCCAAAGATGGGAAGTAAAGCGAGCATCTCGATCGGAGACGATAGAAGATGGCACACTGTGAAGTCGTACAATCTCCTAAATGTAGAGACGTCCCAAGCTCTCTACTGAGCCCTGCTCTCTATTTGGTAAGAAGTGAGCCGACTTGGTGAGTCGTTCGACAATTACCCAAATGGAGTCGTGACCTCTGGAAGTACGTGGAAGTCCAGTCACGAAGTCCATAGATATTCAATCCCACTTCCACTCCGGGACCTCCAAGGGTTGTACCAAGCCTGCTAGTACCTGATGCTCTGCCTTCACCTGTAGGCAGGTGGGGCATCGAGAAACGAACTCTGCCATAGCCTTCTTTATGCCTGGCCACCAGTGCTGTCATCTGAGATCCTGGGACATCTTCACCACTCCAGGATGTACCACCAAATGTGAAGTGTGAAAATCTCTCAGCACCTCCTCTCGTAAAGCAACTGGTACCAAGGTACGTCCTCTGAAAAGGACGTCGTGCTCTGCTCCAAAGGAGAAACCATCAGGTGCCTGTCCTGAGGATATCTGTGTACGCCGCGTCTCACAGTCAGTGTCCCCACGTTGTGCCTCTCTGACCTGCTGCAGTAGTGGAGAAGTGACTGTGAGAGACTGAAGAAAATCTTCTCCATCTCTATCCACAAAGGATATCTGCAAAGTGGCTAGCTGCTCTGTTACCTCCTCAAGTAGATGAATGCACGTCCTCCTACTGATGGCATTGGCTACCACGTTTCCCATCCCAGGAGTATAGACTATCTCAAAGTCATAGTCTTGGAGGAACTTGAGCCATCGCCGCTGTCTCAGGTTTAGGTCCTTCTGAGAGAAGATATAACTGAGACTCTTATGGTCAGAATATACTGTAAAGCACTCTACCATCAGATAGTGTCTCCATGTCTTCAGGGCAAAGACCACTACTGCAAACTCCAGGTCATGGGTAGCGTAGTTCTTCCCATGCGGCCTCAACTGACATGATCCATAGGCGATCACTGCCCGCTCCAGCATCAGGACACATCTGAGTCTGGTCCATGATGCATCGCAGTAGACTACGTACCCTACTCCCTCCTCAGGAAACCTCAAGATAGGTCAGTTGGACAATCTCTATATCAGCTCCTGGAAGCTCTGCTGACATCTGTCTTACCATACGAAGGGTTTCCCCTTCTTCTTCAAAGCTGAGAGTGGTGCCGCAACTCTGGAGAAGTCTGGCACAAATCTCCGGTAGTATCCAGCTAGTCCCATGAAACTCCGCACCTCTGTCACGCTTCTAGGTGGCTCCCAAGCTAGTACTGCCTCGATCTTCATAGGATCCACTGCAACTCCTTCCTCAGAGATGACGTGTACCAAGAAGTGGACCTCCTGAAACCAGAGCTGACACTTCGAGAGCTTACCATAAAGCTGGTGCTCTCAGAGTGTGTCTAACACAACCCGCAAGTGGTAGGCATGCTCCTCCTCAGTCGTAGAGTAGATCAAAATGTCATCGATGAAGACCACGACAAATCGATCAAGGTATGGCTGAAAGATCCTATTCATGAGGGCCATGAACACTGATGGAGCATTGGTTACGTCTAAGGGAATAACAAGGAACTCATAGTGGCCATACCACCATCTGAAGGTCGTCTTCTGCACGTCCTCGTCCCGTACTCTGATCTGATGATAGCCTGACCCGAGGTCTATCTTCGAGAACCACCATGTTCCCTTGAGCTGATCGAAGAGGTCATCAATCCTCGGTAGTGGATACCTGTTCCTCACTGTCACCAAGTTCAGGCGATGATAGTCGAAACAAATTTGCAAGGTCCCGTCCGCCTTCTTGGCGAACAAAATCGGGGAAGCCCAAGGTAAAACACTGGGTCAGATGAAACCGTTTCCCAGCAAGTCCTCCAACTGTACCCATAACTCTTGAAGCTCTACGGGGGCCATCTGATATGCTGGGGTAGATATCGGGGCTGTCTCGGGGTACAGGTCAACATAAAATTCTACCTCTCTGCGAGGAGGTAGCCCTGGAACGTCGTCGGGGAAAAAGTCCACATACTGATCCACCACTGCAGGAAAACTAGGACTCTGCACGTCAACTGCTCCTAGGATGAGGCTAGACAACTAATGAGTGATGGGATGTCCACTCCTCTGCGAGAGTCCATCCTGTTCTGCAAAGGCTCCCTTCTCACCGGTGTAGGTGAACCTACTCCCGTCGGTGCGTAAACATCTCACCATGCGCATAATACAGTCGATATGGGAATGAACCGTAGATAACCAATCCATTCCCAAGATGACATCGTAAGGCCTCGACGCCACTACAAGAATATCCCAGCTAAAGCTATCACCTCCTAGAGTAAGCTCACACTGCCGGCACTAGTTCGTAATCGTCGAGTCTGCTTCCGTAGGAGTCTCTAGCTGTAAGGATCGAGCTAATGGCTCTGTCGGAATCTCTGAGCTCCGAACAAGGGCAGAGGCTATGAAAGAGTGACTCACTCCTATGTCTATAAGAACTGCAGCAAGGGTGTAATAGACACAGATAGTACCTCGAATAATCTCGGGCGTGCCCTGGTCATAGGCCTCCGCTTCCTAGAGGTGTGCCTGTCTCTGCCCGCCAGCTCCCAGTAGTCGGGGTGGACCTCCTGGTGGTGGTTTTGGTAGAGCCTCAAAGAGTCTCCCACCACCTGCTGCTTGGCCTGCCCCTCTGCCTCATCTGCCTTCTCCCTACGGACCACCGCGGTCGACCCTATACCTCTACCTGGGTGGTCCCTCAACCGACTGCTGCTCCTCTGCATGGCGGGTCGGGCAGTCACGAGCCATGTGGCTATGCCCGCCGCATGTGTAGCACTGTCTGCCACTCAAAATACTGGCTCTATGCTGTGTGCCCCGCACTGCTAAGCCTGTGTCCTGAGGTCGTCTGCCTAAGGGTCTGGTCTGCCTGGGCCCAAGTGTCATCCGTCAACTGCTTGCTGCAGAAGACTCTGCTACGTGCCGCCCTGCGGTAGGTCTTGCCGCTGGAGTAGAATCAGCAAGAAAACTCTCGATCAAAAGGGCTCCCTCCAGTACTCATGTCTGAGTCGGAATGCTGAGGGAGATTAGTGATGCCCTGATCTTGCATCTCAATCCTTGCTCAAAGGTCCGGGCCTAGAAGAATGGGTCTCATACCATGTCTGTAGAGTAGCGCAAGAGATCGGTAAATCTCGCCGAGTACTGGGCGACCGTCATGCTGCCTTGCCGCAGCTGAAGAAGCTCCAGGATGCGCACCGCACGGAGGGTGGTTGGGACAAACTCTGAGTGGAAGAGGCTCTCAAAGTCTATCAAGAGTAGAGATGCCTCATCGTGCACCTGGAGCATTAAGCTCCACAATCAGCCCGCTGCTGCGTACAGTAGGCTCGCTGCGAGGATCACCATGAGGTCTGTTGGTGTCCTCACTAACTGAAACACTCATACCACTGCCTCTAGCCAGTCCTCGACTGCCTGGGGGTCCGTCTCCCCATGGAACCTGGGTGGTCGCTGGCACTGGAACTCATGCAGTGCACTGAGACGACGTGCATCATCAGCGGCTGGTGCTGGATGTATCGGTGGCTCGGCGTATAGAGCTACCGCCGGTGCCACTGTTGACAAAGGGCCCTACACCGAGGCCTCATCGCTCAGCGGGATGTCGTCACGCTCAACTCTCGGAACCCTAGCTGGCTGTTGTCGTGGGGCCATCCTGAAAAGGAAACAAGTGCACCACGGTCAAACAGTATACCTGGTGAGCTGACACAAGGTAATCACAAAGAAAACTTGAAACACACATGCAATCAATGTTTTCGTGCATTAAGTTGGAAATCAGAAGTCAGGGTCCTAGTGTACGGATACGTCGGCCGCCGCACCAATACTGGACTCCCTGGAATGATAACCACACCCAATATGCTAAACACTATTTCTTCATATACAAAATATCAGAGTCCCATGGTCTGTGGTAAAACCGAACTCCTTTGAAACCAATTTGTCATGACCCGTCCTCGGGGCCCGTGCCGTGACTACCCCAAGCCCGCCTTCCATAGGCCAAGGGCTACCGACTAGCACCAAAGATGCAATTCCTGATAACTGGGAATGCATTGCCTTTATAAAAGTAAACTATCACATAGAGTAAAATCAGAAGAAGTAAACACTAAGTAAAAACTGAGTACAACAGTAAGTACGGAAAGTAAAAGGGGCCGGAAATACAATCCCAACTGTAAAGTACAACTGAAAGGAAAAACAGAAACTAAAAGTAAAACTGCAGCCTCGAGGCGTCCACTAGAAGTCATTCCTGAAGAATGAGTACAGATAGCCTCCAAAGCTTCTCGGTTCACGCCGTCTACTCCGAGTACGTCCGCCTAGTGGTCCACCTCCGGGTACTGACCTGCTCCGTAAGCCTCAACTGCGATCAGTGCTGTCCGTCGTCTGCAACCAACACAACGAAGTGCGGGCATAGCCCGTGCAGTGGTGAGTATAAGCTACTCAGTAGGGACCCCGAGACCCCTGAAGGTCTCCCAAAATCCATAAAGGATAAACCATAATGGAAAGATAAATCACGAAGTAACATCCGACACTGCTTAGGTATATGCCCATATATATACCTAAGTCATCAATTCCAACACGCTCCAACCTCTGAGCCCAAGTACATCCCAGTCCACACAGGAAAGAAAAACCTATTCCACACAGGAAAGCAAAACGTAATCCTCACAGGATAGCACAACTCAATCCACTAAGGAAAGAAAAACAGGTTTCAGCTCACACAGGTATACTTCTTCGTATGACGAAAAAGATGATCACTGATCCATCTAAGTCGTTTGACCTACAGAGGATTGATAGGTACTAACCCCCGCAATGACCCACACAGGATCGGTAGGAAACTAACCCCCACAATGACCCACACAGGATCAGACCCACACAGGATCTGTAGGCGCTGGCTCACACAGAACTGCTGAGCGCTGACCCACACAAGATCAGACCCACACAGGATCGGTAGCACTAATCCACATAGGATCGCTGAGTACTGTAGTCGTCATTGTCGAATCCACTGAGAATCTCTGCACAATCGTCATCGCAGTCACAGTAGCAAACACAGCCTGCTCTAGGGTTCCCGCACACAGCATGCTCGCTCGGGAGGGTCCGCTCCACGAGCCGAGAGGCAGATACATCAATAGACACATAATCCAGAGTTGATGTATCCAAAAGTTCCATATCGTCAACAGGAACTCAATGAAACAGACTGCGCGTCAATCGGACGGCCGGTCTGAATGTAATTGGCTTTTTCGTTCCAGGAGCCCGGTTGGTTTTTAAGGAAAAACCAACCCGACCGTACTCCACCTGCGTCCAAACCTTGGGAGTAGTATGCCAAAAGATCTGTCATAATAAGAGGAACTCAACCAAGTCGACGACACGTCAATCGGACGTTCGGAGCTCAAGATATGAGTGTTTCTGCTCCGAGGGCCCGGTTGGTTTCATGTACGAACCAACCCGGCCGAACTCAAAGTATTCTGAATCCATGAGTGCGATATTTCAAACGACCATCTCATTCCAAGGATCGTGTTGCCACTGACGGCGCATCGATTGGAAGTCCGTAACCCGAGTTATAGGAAATTGAACCCAAACGGTCCAAAAACGGGGGTTTCGAGCCCGCACCGACCCGGCCCGAGACCCCCTAGGTCGGCCCGAACCTGGTCGACCCGACCCGGGTCTGGGTTGGCCCGGCCCGGCCCGACCCAGCCTGGCAGTCCGGTCCGCTGGCGCCCGGCGCCAGCTGGCTCGGCTGTTTGGCCGAGCCGTTGTGGCTCGCAGGGGGGGCGCTGGCCCTCCCAATTTTTTTAACCGTGGCCCCTTAATTGGGGCCGCTTGAAGTCCGGCCGGGGGAATTAATTCCCCCGGCTCCTCTTTCTCTGGCCGGTTCCTGCTCAACGGGACCGGCGATGGCCGATCCCCTTCCGGCTCCATCGCCGGCGGCCCGGTACCGGTCGCCAGTCACCCTGCTCCGCCGCGGCCCGGAACCGGCCGCGGCCCGGAACCGGCCGCGGCCCTTGTCGTCTGGCGCGGTGTGATGGCACCGCACCCTTCCTCTGCGGCCCCACTCCGGCCGTGGTGTCTTCGGTTTTCTTCTACGCGGACCGAAAGCGTCGCGTCCTCGTTCAACTTCACGGCGTGGCACGACGGCGTCGCGTAAAACTTACCGTGCGATTCCCGCGTGGTGCGGTGGCACCATGCCATTCCATTCCATCCACAAGAATCAAACATGAATAAAGGAGGGGGTTCGGCTGTGTTTGTGTAGTCTGGACCCCTCTCATTATACGATAAAATTTATTCAAATATCCATGAAGATTGAAAAACTAGATTCTTGAACGTAAATAATTAAATAAAATAAAACCCCTACTTCGGTTTAGGAATAGTGCACATCAATCGAGCCACGAAAGATGAGCGTCGCGGAGGTCGGGCGTCATGGGAAACGAATGTCGATTTCGTTGTCATCGAGGTGTGTTCGAAGAGGAAACTTCGTTGGAAGAAGACGTCGCGTTCTTCGGCGGAGATGTTCTTCATTGAAGAACAGCGTTCTTCGTCAGAGTCCGAGGTGTTTTTTGTCCGAGTCCGAGGTGTTCTTCACGTTCTTCGTCGAAGTTGAAGAAGAAGAAGACATCCTTTAGCTTCCTCTCCAAAATATCTCAAACAACCCAAATAAAATAAGTTCCCAAGTTATTTTATTAACACAAAAATGCTTTTGAAATTTTAAGAGTTTGAAAATCAAATCCCACATTTAACTCACTTAAACTTAGCACATTAATTGCATAAGTTTAATAAACTTAAGTTATCAACATTTAATGGGAGTTGTGAGGGGTTAGAGGATATGAAGGGGTAGGGTTATTGTGGGCCCCACCACCCTCATAACCTCCCTAGGGAGGTTGGGTGGTTACCCAACTTCCATCAAGAACTAAACACTTTGAGTAAAAATTATAAAAAATGTAGAATAATTATAAAATAAACTTCCACAATTTTTATCATCAACTCTCGTGAGAATGAAACTCTGGAACAGGTGTTCCTAAGCAATTATCGGTGATGCGGTTCCATCGGTGCCCTCATAATTTGATTCCGAGCACCGGTTCAAAAGTTAGAAATTCTCGCTCATTCGTTCACTGAACATACCCGAGCCAAACTTCGGAAATTGATTCCGGGCACACCGGGCCTCAGAATCAGGTGCCGTCAGAAACCGCGTTCTTGTAAAATTCCAACTAAAATTAAGAAAAAATTTCCCTTTAATTTTATGGGTCTTTACAACAAGGGAAATCGTCCATGCTAGATAGCTGAGTGGACATGGGTAGAACTTGGTGGGGGATCTAGACATGTAGTCGGAACCATCTTGGGGATTTTGGCTATTGTGTTTATTATGGGCTTTGTTCACTCTTGAACTTGTAGTATGAAATGGAATATTTATTATTAGAAATTGTTCTTATACGTGTTCCTTGTTTATTGGTCATTGTTCCACTATTTGGCTATTCTATTGTGGATTACTCTGATAAAAAGGTGGAATAGTCTCCCCGCTTGACCCCACAGACCCCCGCTGCTAGTCAGCAGTGTTTGGTGTACGGGGAGGCGCGCATCAGGTCATGTAACCACCCGACTCAGAGCACCGATTTAGTGGCTTCCGGGTCGGGGACGTTACATAATAATCATGATAACATTGCAAAATAGATGATTCATACGGAATGAAATGATATCAAAAAATAAAAGGCTCATTAATAATCATTTGGTAAAATGACATTAATAATATGAAGATATAAGTTAATAAAATCATAATAATTTTACAATAATATTAATCATGAAATAATCATAAGCCAAGGATCACGACAAATACTATATAACATGGTGGGAAGAGTCCACTCTTGGATTAGGCTTACTCCCTTATCCCATAAATATAACATCCTGAGATATAAACATAACCCAAAGCATTGGATCTCTCTATTGGAACTACCACAATCACATATACATTAATATGTGTACCATATAATGAAATCATTGATAAAGATTAATTATAAGTAAAACCCCATGAAATATTAAATATGTTAAATAATCATATCTTGGAGAAAAAATGGAATATAAGAAATATTACCCTAAAATAAGGGATTATAAAAATATTTGGATGTTCATTAGGGAGTAGATTAGTATATTTCATTAAGATAATTCCCATGTTGTATGAAGTCATAAAATTACTTGGGAAATGTGTTTCATAATGGACTTCTTAAAAAGGGTTTTAAGAAAAATTGTAACAAGGAATTAATGTGGGAATGAAAATAATAATTTTCATAAAAATAGAAATTAACCAAAATGTTTTTCCAAAAAAATAAGTGTTTCTAGAAACCATGTAATTTTAATAACATTTCTTTGAGAGGTACTTCAAATGAGAGAGCTTATCTTAAATCATCTCTTCATAACATGAGAAATTCATAAGGAAATATTAAAAATATGTTTATCCCGATCATGGAAAGGTGAATTAAACTATGTATATATATTTTTGAAATATATAAATATCATATAATAATTTAATAAGAATAATTGAGAGTTAACATGAGGTAAATAGAGGGGAATAAAAAATGAAAGAAAATAGGGTTGTTTAGAGAGATCTCATACATTAGGGTTGGATTCCCTCTAAACATTCATTTAAACACACTAATAATGAAATTTGTCTTATTAAATAGATTATTTATTGACTTATCAAAGTATATTTGCTTTATTTTCATGCTTTTATATTATTTTAGTGTCATTTAATTGAGATATTGTTTTATTTCTTACTATCCTAAGGTCGATCAAGTAATTTGTCTAATGTTGCATTTGTTGTGGATGATTATGGTAGTTTTTATCAAATTTTTCCATAACGTCATTATTATAATGGTGTGAATTTATTTATTTATATAAGTATAAATATTTCTTTTTAACCAATATTATTCATAAATTATCAATATTTATAGAGTATAATCATTGTATGCTTTCTTAATCTATGTGGGGTTTCTGAACATGATGAACTTATAACATTTTCTTTAATATTATAACTATATATTAATTAAAAAAATTAAAAAATATATAATATTGGTATTTTGGTCATTTTTAACCATTATAATTGTATTTTGACCAGCCATTATGTTGGTAATGGAAAACATAACACATCATATGTGGAGATAGGGAGCTAACTACAATATAGATTATGTTTTCATATTTAGAAAAAAAGAGAGAAAGTTAGATAAAAGATATTAAATAAATATAATAATAATTAAAATTATTAAAATTATTAAAATAATTATTTTATCACACTATCAATGAATAAATAGAAATGATGAGGAAAAGTTAGAAATAATTTAATGAGAGTTTAGTTAAGAATATTACCTCATTAGATGTCCTCTCATAGATTTTCCATTAAGGCCCTTTGGATTGGTATTTAGAAGAGACTAAAGATTATATGGAAATAAGGATGATATGGGGAAATAATATGGTATAGCTTTGGAAGGGTATAAATGATATAACATCTGAGGAGAAGGGGAGGTGAGGGTTAATTTTTACAAGGGGATGAGAGGGGTGTTTTTTTGAATATCATAATCTTTTGATTTTTTTTCATGAATTTAAATTTTATTGATTATTATGAATAAATATAGTGATTCATGCATGTGAGGCTGAGATAACAGTCACTTTCATCATCTATGTATAATTGTTTCATGTATTTTCTAAATTACATTAATTTTATATATTTTACTATTAAAAAATTCAACTATTTTTTAAAAAATAAAAAGAATTCACTATAACCATTCTTTAATACATGGATTCTAGAAATAAAATCCATTTTTGGAGAATAATTTACTAAATATGAGAAAATTAATTTTTTATTAAAATCATCATTTAGTTGGAAAATACCAATTTTGATATTAGTTTTAATTTTTAACCATTTAAAAAACCAATTATGTTTTCAGAAAATTATGTTATCGTTATAATAAAATTTAAAATAATTTTTTTACAATTTTATGGAAATAAATTTTTTTCAAATATTTATTTATTTAAAAAATAAATACCAGCATATGTTTCATATAAATGAACAAACACTTATTTTATCATTTCTCGAACATATATATACTAGTATCTTGATATAAATATAACATATTTTATATTTTTGAGATAATAATATATTATTTTACAATTACATAGGTGAGGATATTATTCTAATGGCCTTGCTACTATTCTTGGTAGTCAAATTACTCCTATAATGGTATGATTTGTAACAATCATATGACTTATTTAATTTTTGTTAATACCTCATATGCCATTCATTCTTAGTTCACTTTTTTTTTCTATAATGTTCATATATATTTTAATTTTCAAAATGAATATTTAATTATTAATAATTTTTTTCATTTCTACAATATTATTGTGAGTTCAATAAATCTTGGGGATTAGGAATATCCAATGTTTCATAATATAGATTTCATATTTTTCTACTTTTTCATCATAAATTCATTTGCAATTATCATGGCCATATTTATTCCACAAATGAAAATTTCAGGTCCATAAAATAAAATGATGTTAGTTATTTCATGTGGTGGATGTGATTAATATAATAATACATTAATAAATAAGTATGATTTATAAAATCAAAAGAGAAATTCAGTTGAAAAACTTTAGTTTCATTACAATTGTGATCGAGGAATCTATTGTAAATGTAACCGTTTGAGGAAGAATATTAAATAAATATTTTGTAGGAGGGACACATACCTATAATACTAATATTCTACATGGTGTTATAAGAAAAATATTTTATCCAAATAGTATTAAGTGTATTACTACATTTTACCATGTCAATAATAGGACCATGGAACCATGACCATATCACTACTCAAGCTCATCATAGTAATAAGAGGAGGTTTTTTCATATGGAGTGATAACCATGAAAAATTGGGGTTGTAGTCATATACGTTAAAGGAAAATCATATTAAACACCCTATTCTCCTATATTCATTTACTTTCCTACATTATGTGTGCTTGTAAAAAAATGTAAGGAATGATTGAGAGGGACCCTCTTAATAAATATGTTCATCATTAAATAATGGATAATGTTTTAACTATTAATTAGTCATATAATACTATTTTTTACCACCAATAAGTTTATTGAATATATTATAGTGGTCATAAGATATTTAATAGTTAAAATGATAATTTTTCAATTTCTTAATATTTTGAATTCAATTATATATTGAAAAAAATGAATTTATTTTCAGCGGCTAAAAATAGATTCCCAAGTTCAAATCTCTTCTCAATGAAAGTTTATTCTATATACTAATCATTTTACAAATAACTACAAATGATGGATAAATTTTATCAATATGATATAACAATAGAAGAATTTCAACTGGAGAACTCAACTTTTGAAATTGTGAAGCACATTTTCCCATATTTAGATTTGAATTCATTTATTTTGATGATATTATACAGAAAACTTTTTACAATGAATATTTACTAGGTAGTGAAAAATATAACTTATAGAGAACATACATTATTATTATTATTTGTAAATTATATTTTTTTATTTGTTTTTATTATTATATAGTATGTATATATATATGTATACTATTAAAAAATTTCAACATTCCAATTTCTCTGTCTATGATTTTCTCAAAAAAATTAAAAATAAATATATATTGGATAGTATGTATTTCACTATAACTATTACATAATGGCCTAATTTAAATATTTTAATAATAATCTGTATATAATTATATAGTTTCAATATAAATGTATGTTGTGTCACTAAGGATATAAATTTAGTTCTAGTATTCCCTAATTAAGTGTCCTTTTATACAATAAGAATTAAAAAATGATATTATAATTGAGATTCAGTACCATTTATATCCTTTCTACTAATTTACGTGACATGATTTTTCATAAATGATAATAAAATTTATAATCATACTATAAATGTTAGTATGAATTAGTGGAATTTAATGTAACTTGATAGTTAATTTAAAATGGATTCATTAGAATTTATAACCTACCTAGTCGATAATATATGTTGAATGTGTAATATACATGTTTAAATGTAAAAATAAATTCAACATAAATTTTATCTATATAATTTTATATTAGTATCATAAAAAAATATTTAGTTTAGTGTAATTAAATAATATTTTTTACCTTCTTGATAGTATAACTGCAATAATTTTTTAAAACAGAATTTGAATATGAAAAATACTTGTTAATGTAAGTGGGATTTAGTAAAATTTATATCCTCACTAACCAGACAATTAAAGTAATTGGGATTCATTATAAATGGTAACCAAATTTCCTATTAATGTAATGAGTCCTTTTTCAATCTACACGTGTCTATATAAATACAGTTCCAAACTATATTCAATATTCTTGATTTTTTTATAATATACATTCAAAATTTTCAATGTAAGTGTTAGGATTCTATATAACATTATAATGAATCATATTTTTAACCAAATAACTTGCATGTTAATGTATAATATATAGTTTTGAAATTGAATTTATATTCAATATGCAGTCAATTTTCTATTTGATATAATTTAAATTCAATATACTTTAAATTACAATATTCTCATTAAATTAAAACTTATGAATATATATGAACCACCTTTGAGGGGGTGCATTAATTAGGGGGTTACCAAAAACCATCCATTTTTATCTTCCATATTATGTAAAATTACAAATAACCCAATATAAAAAATCACACACTTATTATATATTATTTATAAAATAAGTATTTTACATTTCTAACTACATTCTTATCAGCCTACTTATGAAATAAAATTAAAAAAATACTATATTTGAAATATTAAAAGTTTTCTAAAAAACCCTAAATATCATGAACTAGAAATTATAAATGACTATAAATCCCCTTATATTGTTTATAAAAACAATGATTTTGTTATATTCCTACTCTGAAATTTTTCTGCATTAGAATTTTCATTACCAAATCATTTTATAGTATTCATTTTTTATTTCCACAATATACTTGTACACATTTCTTATAAATTATACTAAATCATTGAAATATATGTATATATGAATTATGTAAAAAATATTCTTCTATTAAAAAAATTTTATTTGGCTAACAAATCATTACCCATTAATGTGACCATAGATGGTTGTAACAAGAAGATTTAAGTAATAGGAGATGATAAAAGGTTATATCCCATTTAATTATGATTAACATAATTTATATTACTCTCACCATAAATTATATATCTCTTTTTATAATCAATTAATTTTATAGGATTTAAATCTTACTACACATTATGGGGCTATAATATAAAATAAATGACTTATTTTTTAGAAGAGATAACCAATCATTGGATATTTTTACTGATGTATATCATGAGAGAAAAATGTTTGAGAAATACATTTACATTTTAATTAATATTATATATCTTGTTCCAAATTTATTGAAATAGAATATTATAACATTAAATTCCAATCATTAATGAAAATTCATTAATAGTTAGTAACAACATTAATGTAATGAAATTGTTGTCCATTCATAAAATTATAATATTAGACACATTTATAAATAATTTAAATTTTAATAAACCATATTACCTTAGTATTTTTTTTAAAAAATATCATGAATTTATTATAATCATAGTTATTTCTTAATTTTTTTAAAATATCTTTAAATAATAAAAATATTTAATTTGGGTTTCTCAATATGTATATCATATCAACTTATCAGTCTATCTACAATGTTTTATAGTGGTCCTACAAACCCACTTAGATTATCGAATATTTTAAAAATTATATGAAATTATCATCTATCAATGAGTAATTATCACATCAAATTTTTTATTAAATAACTATTTATTATATTTTACTATATTGATATTAATTTAAAATGTATTTAAACTCTTTTTAATTTTACTATCAATAAGGTGTTAAATAATAGAAATAACTCAAAAAATCTAAAACAATTAAAGATGTCATTATAATTCATATACCACTTATACAAAGAATGTTTGAAACTATGGTGGTAAAATTTTGAATAACAATTGTAATGTAGAACTATTTTGCACAATTATGAAGATACTATATATAATTATCATATATATTATGTAATAAAACTATATCACAATAACTGTACTTTGTTTACATAGTATGATATTTTATTACTAATTTTTCTATACATCTATATATTTTTATGGAAGGTTTTTCCAACGAGACACTGGAATAATATTTTTTTATTCTACAATCTATTAATGTAATTAGTAAAAAATACAACCAAGGAATTATAAGATAGATTAATCGAGGTAAATACTTAATTTATTTGTCTGTATTACCCAAACATATTTAAAAATCAGAAATAAATTTACATTATTCATATTTAATAACTATCATGAGTTTAGATTATCCCTTGAACTAAATAGGTTGATGTAAAAAAATAATTCTAATGTTATTATAAATATCTTATTCACATATTTGAAACAAATATCTTATATCTGAAAAAAACGAAATACATTCTTTTCTTCATTTCCTAATATTAATTACTTATAACATACGTCCAAAACAATTCCAATATCTATGTATTACAATAATTTATAAGTATAATTACATATTGAATTAAAACAATATTACCACAATTATTATTTATATCATATAATAATTTCTTTACTAGGATCTGGACTTTAATTGTAAATTAAGTCACAGTAGTGGATTTGAAGATATGAAAAATGTAATTATCAGGACAATAACTAAAAAATAAAATATATGGACTTTATAGTTCATTAATTTAATTAATAATAATGAGTAAAATGTTTACTACAATACATATACATTGTCTCATTTGAAAAGTATTCTTCTATACTATTCGCTATTTAATACAACTTCTTCTACTAAATCTCAATAGTTTCACATATGTTTTGAATATAGTCTTTGAAATTATATATATATATACATATACATGAATATAAATTCTATTAATAATGAATATCATCCATGAATTAAGAAACAAATATACGAAATATTCATATATATTATTTAAAAAAATCATTTTCTATAATTGATAGTGCTACATATATGATGTGTGCATATATATTTTTCTCCAATATGTGTAATATATATTATTTTTATATATAATGAGTGTATATTCTTTTTTGAATAAGGCATGTCTATATTTTCTATTCACACGAATTATCTTTAACACACATGATGGTTGTATATGGAGTTTCTATAACTGATAGTGGTGAATGATATTTGAGTTTTTCGTTTATATATGAACTGTATTCCTTAGGCATTGATAGTATTGTAAATATATAGAATATAGAATGGTAATATGTGTGTATGTGTGTGTATTTTACATGAATCTTATTTAAATTTCATAAAATATCTGAAGACCCTCTATGTTGATAGATACTTGAAACTCCATAGTTCCTTAATAGTTTTGTCACCCCTTATGTGTCCAACTAATTATACAGAAATAGAATTTTATTTTCTACATGAATACCCAATAATTTACTCCATATATATCAACACTTAAAAAAAAATCTCATTTCAAATATATGATTTCAATATATCTAACGAAATCTCCATATAAGAGATAGTATCGAATTATTATTCATTGATGTACTCATGTCCTAAAACTGTAATTCATTTATGTAATTTCCCCATACTTTAAATGAAATATATAGATAAATATGCATGAAAAAAACTATCATTATATATTCTATTAACTATGGAATATATGAATACCTTTTTCCGTGGAATCATGCTTTATCTATGACTCACATTATGTAGTTTTCCATTTAGAAAAAACTATTACAAGAATTTTATTATGAAGATTCACCATAACATAAGAGTGTTTTTGATTTAGAATCTTCCATTTTTTCCAACATTATTCTATGAAACGTTTCTTATAATAATAATAAGAATAAATTGGAAGACTAAAAAAACTAAATAACTTCACAGTTTCGATTTTATATATCGATGAATAAATTTTTTAATTTTCTTAAGAAATATTTTTAAAAAATATTTATCTATTTTCATTGAATTTATAATTTTATAATCAAATTATTTTTATAAACAAATCTTTTTACAATATATTCCCTATCTAATAAATAATAATTTTGTGGTGAGAACCATAACAACTCACGATTTTGATTCCATTAAATTAATACTTCATTCAATATATTTTTTCACACACAACACTGATCTAATGAAAACCCCAATTGAAGAACACTAAAAATTATTTAAATTACAAGATTAATATAATAAGATAAAAATAATAAGAACATAATTAATTAACATAATTACATATTAATATTTTTTTATTTAATATTTTAAAAATGATTAACTTTGATAAACCATTTAAAAAATTATTTTTATTTTACATTAATTAAATTTATCAAAATTAAAATGTTATAGGTAATATTTAAATTTGTAAAATAATATGTTAATATTCAATTATTTAAAATTTTATATGAAATATGATTAAATACAATTTATGTTTCAAAAACTAATTCATTAATAAAAATATTGTTTCTTTATATTTTGTGTTTTATATTAAATAATTAAATATATAAATTTTATGATTTATATTTTGTAAATAGAAAATAATTTCTAAGTTTCTAATTTAAAAATTATCTTTTTAGTAATTTCAAAAATATGTAAAAATTTTATTTTTTTATTGAATATCTAAAAAGACAATTTTTACTAAAATAATATAATTTATAGTTATTTCAAGAATTCAGTTTTACTTAAATAATTAATTAAAAAATTTCATAATAAAATATCTATTTATGGTGAAAATTTCTATAATTAAAAAAATAATTTTTCATTTATAAAACCTATGTTTAACAACATAAATAATATATTCCAACAAAATATATATTTTATATTTTATTTTAATTAAATATTAATATGATAAAATTACTTTTTGGATTTTTTTGAAAGACAGATAAAATTTATTTGATTTATAATAAACCAATTTAAATATTGAAATTCAAATACATTGATTGTTTTATCCTATTCATAAATCTTACGCGTAGAAATACCTTTTTTCTAAAAAAGGGTTTTTACTGGTTACATGAGTTAATATTAATTTTAATTATTCTTATACATATATATTTTTTATAATAAAATTGATATAATATTTGGAATCATTAGTTACAATTATTTAATAATAGACATTTTATTTTTGGGATTTGAATTTAAATTACTTTGGTAAAAAATAGCTACCACAGTAAAATCTAAAGTAGTGAAAGTAATTAATGAAGGATTAATGGGATGAAAACATGTTAAAAACATTTTTATAATTGATTGGTAGAGATATTATAGAACTTATCTCATCATATAATCCATTATTTTCAATTTTTCAAGCCACATGAATTGTGAAACATGTGTTGTCTTTATATTAACTTAAAATATTGATTGAAATTTCATTCTCACCACTTATAGAAAGGGCCTCCCAGAACTCATTAAATTCCACTCTCAAAATTCTGGTTCCACATGAAAATATAACCATTCTACTTCTGTTATAAACTTATATAATATACTTGTGCCTATGTTCTTATGATACTATCTTAAGAACTATATTTCTAAATAGTCTTTAACGAGAAAGCTGAAGATCTCAATGGGAGTATTTATTGTTCCATTTATTTTCATTTCGATCATTCCTTCACACATATAATTTTCTAATTTATACATAATTAAATCAATATTTATTTTTTAATTATTTTTTTTAATGGAATATCTACTAAACACTATTTCCCAATTCTGTTAGGAAAAATGTAGCTTTCATTCATGTGTTGTGGGGACTAATGCCTCAAAGTAGTGATGAATTCCATTTTTTCACCTTTTCCTATCATTACTAGTTATAAAAGTGATGATGAGGAATATGTTTGAAAAATATAAATTAATTATTATTTTCTGTTTAAATTATAATCCAAATTCTATCCCTTCCACTCTTTAAGAAATGATCACGTTAATCATGTGTTGTACGGACTATTACCTCCATGAAGTAACATACATAATTTTTTATATATTTTAACTTTTATTTATTAAAGAGTATTAAAATATTATTCATTATATTCAGATTTTTTGTGTTATATCAATATTCCTCTATAATAATATTATTATCCTAAAATAAACCATTTTCATAATTATAATCACCCATTATGTATGGTATATTCATGTTTGGGGTTGTCCAACCAACTACTAGAGAAATTTTCTAAAACAATAAGATGGAGGACTATGAGATCATAATTAAGGATTTAATATGAAATGAATAAGTAAATAATTATTTCAATTTTGTTCTAGAATGTTTACACTAAAATTATAATCATTAATTATATTAATATCATTTTTTTGTAAAAGACCATTGAAACATTCTTATCACCAACATTATCAACAAGAACTCTGTTTGATAAATTCACTAAATTGAATTATAAATTTATACAAAATCTGGAAGAAGTGATTTTATTATATTTTTATTCTTATAATGATGAAATTTTCGATAATAAATAATATTCAAACTATCATTATGAAACTAGTTCAAAATTATCATGATTAATAACACTAGATATTAGTAATATAGAATTAAAAACTAATATATATATATATATATATATACAATAATTTTAAATTAAGCCTAAAAAAGCTTTTATGAATTAATAAAATTATGAATTATGTGATTAAGATTGTCATGTGTTTTATTCATGATGTTAAAATGTAATAAACTAAGATAGAATTCAAGGAAAGGGGTTTTCTTCTTCAAATATAATCTCTAGAAAAATATTTCATATTTTGAAACATGATATATTTGTTGTGGTATGATTTTTATATTATTAACATATTCACCATATTAATTTAATTAGTTTTTTTTTGAAGAGACGTATCACACAACTTCTTTAAATGAACTTTGATTCAAAGAATACTAAATTTGAAATAATTTTGACTAAAATGTTACAAAAACTATAAGGGTTTATATTATCATTCTTATTTCCATGTAATGATTGTTTCTAAAAGATAATTCATCCTTATAATTTGTTTTACTTTTAAAAACCCTTATCATTTAATTTTTATATTCATGGATTTTTACATGTCAACTAAAAATTTTATTTCAGATTTTCCCCAAATTTTTCCAAAGTGTTTCTTATAAAAGAATTTAACCCCATTTATTTTTCTTCATCAAGAACTTATATTTTTCATATTTTTATTCATTTAATGATTTTAGAAATTACCTTATTTATTCTTTATTAAGGTCATTTTCTATAACTTTAACATTATTTAAATGTTTTAAATATATTTATATAATTTTTTAAATAGTCAATTTTCATCAAAATTTGAAAAGTTATTATTTTTAATATTTATTTATGATCATGTCATTCCACCAAACTCTAAATTTTATATAATTCTTTCCACATATATTTTCATTTTTTAAATAAATTACTTTCCTCCAAATTTTTAGAAATCATTCTTTAAAAATGATTTAAAAATATTAACAATATTTCTTATTTATAATGTGGTTCTTCTGAAACTTCTATCGTGTGTTTTTTATCTTTGTAATTGAAATTTGATATATCATATGCTTGATCAAGGATATTATTAAAATGAAGCATAAACCTTTTTTCTCTGAATGGATTATGAAATGTTTTTTTCTATCAATGAAATGATTTATCACTTCCTTGGTATTTACAATTCATGGACAGTTTATAAACCTACTTTTTCTTCCAATTCATTCCTTGTGTGAATATCCATTTTAGATTCCTATATTTTAAGGGTGTTCACATAAATTATATACATCTACATATTAGTAATGTTATTTATTTAACTATATACCTTTTATCTATATGGCATAAATACCATATTATTTATCTTGACTGAATGGTATTTACCTAGAATGTTACATTATATCATTGGATGCTAATTTTTATCAATTGTTATATCATGTTATGATTATTAGTGAATTTTTGAATGATACCTTATGTGAATCCATTTTGAAGAGGATATGAAATCCATTTTCTTTTCATAGGTTCATTATGATATGTTAAATGAATTGATTTTGAGTGGAACACATATGTATGACTGATGACGAGTGAGGTAATTTATCATCCTATAATGTATTGGTTAATGTTTTATATGTAATGAAATAATTAATAAAAAATATACTTGGGTTGTTTTAGAACATAAGTGGTGATCCTTCATGTGTAGTCTCACAATAGAATGGGTGATCCTTCCTGGATATTCTCACAACATAAAGGGTGGGACTTCTTGGATTTTGTCACAGTAAAAAAGGGAAATACTTCTTATATATACTCACATAATAAATGGTGGGTATACATGGATATGATCATAATATAATGATACCCTATAATTATGTTTATGTGATAGTTTTATTCTCATTCTTATGACTATGGTATGCTTTGACGGATCAACATTCTATTCAATTTTAAATCATGTATTTCATTATTCCATGACTTATCACATGCATTATGATATAATGGTTATTGTTTATAATTTTATAAGGTATATTTATTACTCCTATATACCCAATGTAAGCTCAATTATGGTCAATGATTGTTATTACTTTTTTTACCCTTACTGAGAATTTGAGATCATACTAATTTATGACTTTATTTCCTTAGGTTATAAATAAATGTAAAACATAAGATACATTTAACTGAGTATCTTTTTTGGATAATTCTTGGTAAATTTTGATGAATCGTTATGGATTCTACAGTGGGAGAAATTTAAATTTTATCAATGAAATTGGGTTGTATTAGTTAATTTTTTTCCTAACTCTCTAAAAATCTTACAAAAATATGGTCCTTATAATGCAAATTGAAGATTATATAGCATGTATATTGTAATTAAGTTTGTATATCAAATATAGTGTCAAAATTATCTTGTTTTTACCAACATCTATGGGAGTGTGAGTCTAGGGATTCATATAAACACATAGTAAAAATATATGGTAATTATGTGGAAGTAATAAAAGGGATGGTTTGTGATACCAAATATACATAAAAATTGTGTAAATGTGACTATTTTTATAGTGTCGGAGATGGAAATGGTAACTCAAACATATTTGGGAAACTCTAAATGAAATTTTACCACCATAATGTATAATAGTTTTTGTATCATATAAGAAATGATTTACAAGTATAGAGTCTGTTTTCAGATAATTTTTTTGAAATTACTACATTTGGTTGTGTTTGGCCTAATAAATCCTAAAACAATGATATTTATGTCAAATAGGTCTCACAGGTCAGGTTGTTTCTGAATAAGGAAACCACTGAGGGGTTGAATTTTATTATTTATAGTGGATCCAGTGTTTCAGTATATAATATATATAGTAGTTAAGGAAATAATCCCTATTATTTAGATATACCGTGAGAGAAATTTGAAATAATAGAAGTACATGATCTAAGTTACCCTGTTATTATATCTTCATTGATCAGTTTGTATGATATTTTTTAGTTAATTATCCTTATACAAAATATGACCCAAGGTACCAAGCTTGGGATACATATTTCAATTCTAATAAAATACATTGTCATGGTGGGGATTAGAATTCCAATGTTATCCCACATAAAAGGAAATGTAAATTTCATCATGATACCTCATGTCATGAGGAAAAATTAATATGGACATATCTTGTGAGATCATATGATCATGATAATCCATTAGGAACCTAATCACATCATTGATTGACACTCCAATCAAGATAGTGACAACCTGACCATCATCGAGGTTCCCTAAAAAAATTCTAATGTCATGGAGAATTTTATTAGATTCATCTTAAAGAAAACTTTTATTATGAGGGTGATCATTAATAAAATAATTCAAAGGAAAATATTATTGAGTATTATTTTACACCTCATTGGTTTAATATTAGGGATCATTTTGTCATGGAGGTCCTAGAGGTATGCATATTGGTAAGGGAGTGTTCAATTTATGGATATATTTTCTCCATTGGTAGTAGATTTGGTTGTGTGGGGAATATAGTGGTAGGGTCAATTAAATTAACATTATTTGTCATATTGACCCCATGGTTAGTATGTAGTTATGGTTTTATACAATCCAAGTAGCCACATTATTTTTGATCAATTCAAAAACAAATACAATAATTTTTTCATTATTATATGAATTTTTGTGACTATATGAGAAGTAAATTTCATGATACACATGTTTGACTCATTAGAAGTTACTATAGTTTCATGGATCACATTATAAAGCTGATCCTACCAATCATATCATATGCTTGTTATTTCAATCCATTAAACCTTATAGTGTGATCTAAATAGACTGATCATATAGTGTTGTGTGATCATGATTATCCATTAGGAACATAACTAGAGTATGGATCGACATGTTAGTCAAGTTACACCATAAATCCTTGTGTCATTTGATTAAATTGTTGTGATAAATAAACATCATATAACATACCACAGATTTCAATGATGTTATTTACCAATACTGCACGTCAAAACCACATGGTGATTCAATAATCCATCAACATTGGTTCCAATGAATGGTTAACTATGTGGGGTATATCAGGTGACCAATATTCCTCTAAAAAAATCCATTCACACTTTTTCACATTTTAAATGCATTAGGAGCCTTCAAAATATAATTTGTATCTCTTAAACATGTTATATTTATTTAATATATTTTTAGAAATGAGTTTATATAATATGGAGGTATAATTACTTCTATAATGATGATGGTTAATAAAAAAGAGATAAGAGTTGGTCCCATGATCAATGAAATTTTTAATGAATTTTTTTAAGAATAAATATTTTTAGATATGTGACTATGTCAAGGAACCATTGTTAAAATAAATATTTTCATAGGGTAGTATATAAAAATAATGATAATTACTATATGGCAGTTTCCATTCAAGACCCCTTAAGATCAGGATGAGATTCTTGATCTATTAAAGACAACATATAATGAGTCTTATTATTGATTACTCTAGGGAATGTGTAGATTATCTATTAGTGATAATATTCTCTCATATGGTTTAACATGTAATTATAGATGATTTTATAAAATTTCAATAAAAGTGTTTTATGTAAAAACAAAAATGAGTTCCTATTGAATATACCCAAACTCGGGGATATGATCTATAGTGTACTTGAGTATTGATTAAGTTATTTATGGGGGGTCATGGGATCCCTCTAATCAAGAATATCTTTATAAATGAATGGTTCATCCATTGATGGATTTATGACTCAACTCTAACTAAACTATAATTAGTTATGTGAGAATCATCCATATCATACTAGTGTCCATGGAATGTTTCTTATACATAATGATGAATTGCCAATTTATCATGACTATGTTTGTGATATCAGGGGGTATTTATTAGTTCACATTTAAATTTATAATCAAAGTTATTTAGTGAATACTGATTTTAGTGAGATTTTTTATCAAAATTAAATGATGGGGTTTTTCAGCAAGTTGATGTTGTTAGTTTTATGACCCATTATAGAGACTTTTTATGAAATATTAAATTCATATTATTTTTTTCCAACATTATGACTATGTATACATGAGTATGAACTTGAGTAAAATTGAGTATATTGGATTCATTATTGATTATTTTGGTACTCAACTCTTTGAGAACACATGTTTAGTAACATAATCATAGTCATATAGAATTTTTTATTTTACCAGAGATGATACATTTTATGGATTTGGTGGAGGTCGTTCAAATGGATGACATAATGATGATGATTAGTGTATCGATTTCAATGGTTTTTTATTTTTATTTTTTCGGTTATACCTTTTGGATTTTCATTTAGTTTCCTATAATGTTATTTTTTGGGATTATATTTTCTAACCTCAAACCAATAATGTGACATTTCATGCATTAAATCATTGATTTCATAACACCATATTTTTATTCCATATATACTGATTAAATTTTTTGTTAGTGATTTAGTTTAATGATAGTACAGGGTTTATAGAGAAAATTTCTCTCACAATGTTTTTTATCTCAACGATTTTTGAAAACCCCTAAAATATTAGAAGTGATCCATGACTGGAACTCCTTACATTGTCACTAACCTAAGTAGGTCTTCAATGGTTTTAGGTAATATTAGAGTGGAATCATGGATTAACCATATTAGAAATAGTGTTTGGATAAGAGATATAAGAAAACAAGGATTTGGTTTTGGGAAACACTACACAAAGGACATATCTTTGGTCAACTAGTTATGGGAATACAAATAAGGGCGTGAGAGTTGATTAATTCCTATTAAAAAACTCTAACTATTTACAGGGATACTAAGGGAATTGAATATAAGGTTAAATTTTGTTTATATATTTATTATATAGTGTTATAAATTTGATGACTTATTTTTTTATTTCTTATGAAGAGGGATATGTTTATTGATATACAATTGGGTGAATATTGTTTTTAATAATTCAAATATAATCTTTTCTCAACTTTATGAATTTTTTTTATTATAAATTCTTCATTAATAAATAATTTTATTTTATGGAAATTCTCTAGGTATTCATGAATAAATATACACTAAGTGAACCCCAATCAGAGTTCCATCCATTGGTAATTCACAAGGTAATGATGATTCATTACAAGGGATCATCAGAAACGTATTTTAATATTATATTATTCCAACAATTAATCTCATTGTAGAGGTAAATTAATATCATATATTGGAGGAACTACCTGAATTTCAATTTCATGGGTTACTTATGTTGTAATATGACCATGATACTCATGTGGCCTATTTTACGCTGGATATGGTTGTGAGAGTTTTCCATGTAGAAAAGATTGTCAATAAAAATGAGTAAGATAGAAAATAAAATATTTTAGTGTCATTATTTATCATTATAAAATATGTCTAGTAAGATTATATATCACAATATGTTAATAACCTAGAAAATGGTGGTTACAAATCCTAATGATTCCACATATCTCATTAAAATGTGATGAGTATTAATTATTAAATAAGAAATTATATGCTGGAAGATAAACATGAAACCACAATAGATTTTATTTTGGTTTGGATTAAGTTATAATTTTTTATCCTTAACACTCTCCAACATTAAGTGATATGGTTATACAATATATGTCTTGAATTTGGAAGTGAATCAAAATCCATTATAAGATACCTTTTCCCATTAATTTACAAAACAATTCCTTTCCCATTAATTGAAGTAGAATTAATACATACCTAGTAATAGATTTATAATGACGTTATTTTCATTATGAAAGTATAATAACTGTACATATATATTTGTAATCATGTGAAATCATAACAAGAATGTCTTTCTTTTTATAAAAGTGAAACGTGGATTAATTTTAATGGATTTGTATAAACAGTTTAATTTTATGAAATGATTAAATGGTGAAACAAAAGAAAATATGTTGATAAAAAATGGATGAAATAAAAAAATAAAGAAAACTAATATCTTTAAAAGGATAAGTATAATATTTTTAGTGTGAGATCCTTTATTATTTTCCCATTTACAATCTATTATATTTTCATCTATATTGAATATAAGTGGATCAAGATCAAAAAATTAGAAATATATATGATGTATAGATTCAATCCAAGGATTATTTATTCAATGGTTTTATTCAACCCATGTAGCAGATGATTCCTTCTTTAATAACATGAAATATTGTAGTCTTTATTTCCACTTTCAATATTCTAAATCAAAAAATTATAACAAATATAAGAATATGGAAGTTATCTTTTCTATATAACTCTAAAGATTTCATGTGAATTTATTTGGTATGATTTGACTTAATGGTAAAAAGTTATAATTTATTTATTTCACAAGTTTACCAGTATATTTTTAATGATTTTTAAGAGGATGCATGGTTAATATTTTTTTTCTTACTCATCGGGTTTCTTAAGTTATAGTTTATATTTATTAAATCTTTACTGATTATGGGTATCAACATAGTTATTAAAATTATCATAGAAACATTGTGATGCCATATGTCCCAAAGTTTGTGATTTTTCATAATTTATGTACAAAATTTAAATTATAATGATTGAAAAAATAAGATTTTATTCAATGATATATGAATCTTTTTATATTTTTACTAGTTAATATTTGTGAAAAGAGAAAAAAATAAAAAATTTATATACATATATAAAAATATATAAAAATTTATATTTCAAAAAAAACATACAAATTTTATCATTTCACAAATATTATATAACAATCTTTTCCTTTCATTTTATATTAAAATAGTTAACATTTCTCTTGAAAGATGAAAACATATTATTTTCACAAAAAGAATTTGAAATGTATATATATAATGTCATTCCAATTTAATATGACATTCTTGTGAACTATTTTCAATAATGATATTTAAAAAATCATCTTGACTAATTTAATCTAAAAATAGAGTTTCATTGTCATTTTATGATATATTTATTTTATTATTTCTAATAATAAATCAAATGAAAATAGAATCTATAGTAATATTTCATCATTCATCTATATCATAAATTGTAAAATTATTCATTTTAAACAGATAAAAAAATAAAAAATATAATATTAAAATAATAATAACCAACATTTAGAAAAGTTTTACTTCAACATATATATATATATATATTAAATTTTATTCAAATTATATAAATATTATAAATATTGATATAACAGAATATATTTTTTAAAATAAAAAATTTAAACCTCTTAAAACGTATAATATTGATCTTTTTTATAATTTATTAAAACAATATTAGAGGCCATTTAACTACCATAATATCCTTTTTATAATTATTAAACACATCCTGATTATCTACCACTTATAATATTATTTCAAAATGTTAAGGACAGAAAGGTCAAATTTAAATAATCCCATATCTTAGTAATGATCAAACATAAATCATATTTATAAAATAATTTATTTGTGAGAAAGAGTAAATGGTAGTAGAAGAATATTATTTGAATAAAAAAATATTAACCACCCACTCAAAATATGAATCTATTCTCAAACAGCCTTGAAATATATAGTAAAAATAATTAAGACAATTAATATAAGAAAAAACCCATCTGTAAGAATAAAAAACAAATTATAATCATCATAAATAATAGGAAAAATGCTCTAAAAATATATTAAAATATCATTAAAATGAGACTAATACAGAATAATAGTACATAAAGATAAATAATTCACGATATAAAAATATAATGTAATTGAATAAAAAAATAATTTATTTAGACATAGTAAGATTATGTGTTTTTTAGTTTTATCTGCATCTATTTTAGGTTTTGATCTTTTAGTATAGTCAACCCATTTATCTTAGTTAAATTTTCTCTCTTAATTCACTGTTAACTATAAAGACTCATAACATTATATCTCTTAGAATATTATCCAGATTGGAAATAGAAAAACCATAAGCTACATATTATGTTTTAAAAAAGCATTAACACATTGCTAAAAACTAAATTTATTGAATATATGGATTTTGTTTTGTAGAAAAAACATCCTAAGAGGTAAATGTATTGATGATTTATTATTTTTAGTACTCACTATATTCCAAATGGATTTACTCAAAGTAGGAGTTTTGTTAGTATTTATTTATTTCATAGTTATGAATTCTCAATTGAATCATCAATAAATAGTTATTCAAACATTAATCTCTCTATCTTAGTCATAAACATCCTTATTTTTAGCCTTTATCATTTACTAGAAGACTTTATTTCAATATTTTAATTATTTTTTAGGAATATTTTATTTGGAAATTATCATTTTAGATAAGTTAATAATAATTGTTCTAAATTATATTATGAAATAATTATCATATTCTTTGAAATCTTTTGAAGAACCTAGGTTCTATCTTTTGAAATAATAAAAAAAAATTAGTTATAAAATGTTCAAAGAGAAATATGGAATGTATTTCCTTATCCAATGAAAATGTTGTCTTCAATTTTTATTTTTAACATTTATTTTATTATTAAATTATGGTATCTCTTTGAACAAAACATATTTCATTACATGGAATAATTACCTAGAATAAAATTTTCTTTGAGTTCCAATCTTATTCAATGTTGAGGACAATTTAATAAATCCTTACTATATCAAATTCATTTCTTATTTGCATGCATTTTTATGTCCCAATTATTCTTGTAAAAATATCTATTGGATATAAATTCATATTCATTTGATAAAAATTTACTCATATATTATACTTCACATTTTAAAATTTATGGATTAAGAATCTTAATCAATTTTTTCAAACACTATATGTTATTAGAGGTTTTTCTAAATTTTTATTTAGAGAGAGACAAGTTATTGGTAGGAATTTCATATGCAGAATAAGTTTATATAATATTGTTTGAGAATTAAATTATATATTCATTGAGGAAAAAATAATTCCCCATAATTAAGGACTCAACATATAATTCCCTTTCTTTTAACATTAGAAACTACTTTCACATTCTTCATGATTAAGTAGAGGATCCTACTAAATAATAAAGATCTTCCAATAACCCCATTCATTTTATAATTGTTTTCAATCTATATTTACATCGGTCTAATAAAATTTAGGGTCTTACTAATCAACATGAAATAAAAAACATAGATATTTCATGAATCAACATTAATAATGTCTCCAAACATTATCCAGATTTTGTTTTTGACAGAATTTATAAATAAATTTATACTTAGTAGAAAATTAGAATGTTTTAATTATTCTAGGTTCATCACTTTCCACCAATAGATTCATTATCTTTTATCATTTTAACATTAATTAAATATATAATTCCATAAATAATTCTATATATTCTATGTTAAACATATGTACGGTCTCTTTTGATATTAAAATAAAAAATTATCTAATTACCTAAGATATATAAACATTATAGTCTTTTATTTTCTCACATTTAATGATGAAATAAAATTATTATATCTCATTATCTTATAGAATTTAATCATAAATGCATCAAAATCTGACTATCCAATTTTGAAATATCAAAATAACCCTAAAATTTATTTTTCTTTCATTAAGTCATTACTTATAAACTATTTTCACATATATTATCTTTTTCAAACCATTTATCATCTATTCGATCCCTCTTAGAGGATAATTAGTAATTCATAGGTGAATTAGGTACAATTTATCTTGTATCCATTAGAAGTTATTTTATGTGAAATCTATTTTTAATTTTTCTTTTATCTAATGTCCCAAAACATATGTGATCGCTCATTAGTGTATGGATTGGATTTTTGTTACATAAACTTAGGTGTGAGTCCCCTAGTGCCAGAGGTGGCCAATTAGAAATAAGGGTCTATGGTGGTACTATAGTGATATTATACCCTATATTACAGTGCAATAATAATTGAAGTAATATCTATTTCATTTTTAAAAATAAATTATGGAAACAAACCTCATAGAATGTTTCCAAAAACCAAAATAACTCAGGAAATATCAAAATGTATTTATAATAAAGCCATGAAATATTATACATACAGAACATATATCCCACGGATGATCATATAAACTTATATTAAAAAATAAATAAAAGAATAAAATATGGAAAAATCAATAAAACGAGTCCTCAGCCTTATTCTGGTCTAATTCTCATTCCCTATACAAAAAATCATCAACCCTCAGCCTTGTTAGAATTTGACTTTTCCTATTATATGACAAAAAATTCTTCCCAGGTACCCCCAGAGGATTTAATATAGTGTTATTAATGCTATAAAAGGCCACCCCTGATGATTCCAATGAATATTGAAATTATAAGTAATAGTTCATGATGACATTTTAAGTCAATAAAATAAAACCTAATAAATTATTATCAATCCTCATGTACTGAGGTGACACAAAGAATCAACCATACCCTACTTATCCATTTTCATATATTTCTGATCAAATTAAAACTTATGTAATCACAAATTTCTTGATCCCAATAGTTAATTAATGGAATCATATATTCATTAGGAACAACTATATCCAAGGGAGTGATCCATAACATCCTATTATTCATCAAAATTTTCTGGATCCCAGGGAGGTGACCCCGTACATATCATCATCATTATGAATCATTATATCTTATTATTGTAATCCCTAGAATTAAATTTTCTTAATATATTACTATATCTATGTGAGGAAACCATTTTTATACCATTATCATCATCCATCTCAAGATTATAGGAGGGTCATTCCTTGAATCATCTCACAATCAAGCACTATTGGATTTGAGAGAGGTAATTCTATCACCCCATTCTCATCGATAATCGTTGGATCCTAGGGATATAATATTTGGAATCCAATTTTCATTAGTTTTGTCATTTACAAGACATTTTAGGTTTTACTATCATATACCAGTGATATTCTAGTCATTTAACTACATTCATTATATAATTAAATAATTTTGGGAAACACATAAGCCCACCTATTAAATTTCTATTATTATCTATGAAAAAATTCACCTCATGTGGTGGAATATGGTCTTATATTAGCACTAATAAACGAGTCACTCTAAACTTGAGAAGTAATTTATTATAAGATTCACTTAAAAAATATCCTTCATTAATTGTTTATTCCAACATACTTTAGGTTTGAATGATTATATTCACACACACTTTGAAAATGAGGAAGAATTTATGGGATGTCATAAATACCAACTAACTTTTTCTCATAGAATTTTTCTTCTTGAGTATCAACTGATAATATAAGATTAAATGAGAGGATTCCTATGAAATATCTAAAAATAGGGGAAAATTTAAATAACTAGAATATGGTGTTATAATCAAAATAGAAATGTTAAATAATATATTATAGATATTTAGATAATTACAAGATTAAACATTTCATCAATTTGATAAGATTCATAAGAGAACTCATGTCGAATAGGAGAGCTATATGGGTTTAGGTAATTTCCTTGGAAGAAACATGTAATTAAATACCATCTCAGACATTAAATACTAATATAATCAATTACTACATTAATTAATCGTTTATTAAATTATATAATTAATTTATTACTCTCTTATTATTTAATTTCCCATTAAGCCCAATGAATCCATCCTCTAAACAAATGTATGGGTCCTGTAGACCCCCTCCACTTAAAAATCAGCTATACATGGGCGACATGTGTAGGTGTCACCCAATAAGGGGTTATCCTATAAGGATAACCTATATATTGGCGATCTCATAAGGATCACCCTTGTTAGGGTGATTCCATAAAGATCCCCACAGATAGGGGTTACCCTGTAAGGATCACCGATATTGGTGATCATGTATAGATAACCCATTTCAGATTGATCCTATAAGGGTCACTACAATGGGTGTCCACATATGGATCCTTTACACCACTAATCATTCTCTAAAATGGGATATTTTCAATGTTTTCGCAATTTATCTCTATATATTGGTTTCCAAAAATTCAAGTACAACACCTGGAGACCACTTATAACATTCCTATATACCACCCCAAATTCCATAATAGATGAAAAAATATTCAAAAGACATCCTCTAATCTTGAAAAAATTGTACAAATTGACTAAATCCTATCTTGACACATAAAAACATCAAAAGGGACCCTATTTATATGAGTGAAACCATATCGACACCTAAGTTGATTCTTATTTCCCCAATCATACATGAAAGCTCCAAAAACATTTAAATACAATAGTTAAAATATTTACTTTATTAAATATAAAATCAAAAAAACATTTCATTTCATATGAAGGTTTTTAAGGTCACTAAAAAAGTAAACCAGTTTCACATTTTAAAAATGACATTATGGTAGAACCTACTCCCCCTAAAGACACTCATCCTAAAGACGTATTCTTAAGAATTACCAGGTCTCATCCAAGAACCAATATAGATATTGGTTTCTTATATTAGACTCTAAATATTTTTTATCATGCTGGACACATGTCTGATTACACTGCTCCGATACCAAATGATCATTCTATCTAGGGAGAGTCTTCTCACATTGGTTCACAATTCCTATTGTTTGTTCCTAAAAATAGACATCCGATTTGAGGTCATAATTTTTAGTGTTGATCATGTGATATGTGTTATAATAATATAATTGAATATTTGACAAAGGAAATATTTAATTCATGAAACCATACAACTATGGATGATCCTATTAATATAAAATTGTACTGATTCTTTCTATAATATCAAATTACATTTATTGGTTTGGAATAATTTTCTCCTAATTCTATATCTGATACTATCCCAATCTCTACAACATGTAAAAGACACCCAATCAACCACTTGAAAATCTAGGTGGTGGGGAATTATTTTTCTAAATATGACTTATTATTAATCTGTGTAGTTATTAAACACGTCATAATCCACTAGATAAGCTTCTAAATATCTTACACAAGACTTATACCAACAACCATTGCCTCACCACCCTTCATCCAACATATTGGTGATCATTAATGATGAACATATAAATCCGAAAATTGAATCCTCAAGAATAAACAATTATATAATTTTTTATATTAAAACTATAAACGGAAAAAATTATTCTACTAAGAACCTCCAAATTTAAGGGCACAATCGCTTAGCATGTCCTTCAGAATCCCGATACTATGCCTCGGACTACCCATCAGGCTGAGGATGGAAAGCGGCACTAAAATTAACCTATATAAAAAACTCATTCTTTAATCATTATCATAAATAAAATTATAAATATGCAACCTAATCTAAAACAATACTTAGTGGAATGTAGTGTGATCTCACTGTCTCCTATTAATAAATCTTACATTGCTCACCAACTAAAAAGTTTCCTCACATCGATAGGAAGTGAGACACTTTAGTTAATAAATCAAAACCATCAATAATTAATCACAACCTAAGGGTGTTCTTGGAAACCCCATAATGAAATTCATCGTCACATGATCTCATTTCCACTCAGGAATAGGATGGGGAAAAAGTAAACCAATGGGTCATTGTTTTTCGTCCTTCACTTGCTGACAAGTTGACCACCATTACAAATATCAAAATATATATCTATTCATATTCATATGATATTAGTGATAACACATGTCATGATATGTATATGTCAATACTCGGTGAACCACCCATTTCAAGGAACTTGAATCCCTTATTGATTTCACTAAGAATTTTATGGGGACTATGAAATAACCTCAGATTGAAAGGACGTTTTTTACATCTAGAGACAAATCTAGTGGTGGCTCCCCACCATATATTAAGTCACCCTAAAATCGTAATATGATAACTGGATCCTTTTTTAAAAAATAAATTTTGAAGACATGATATATAAGGATTCATGGGTTTCTAAACCCTAGTTCCATTAAATATCATGATGTATCTTAAAAAATTTGTTCGTCAACTACCACTCAATATTGAACTCATACATCCTAAAATCTAACATATTTTTGATCAAATAATCTAAAATTATGTTTCTATTTGTATAGTTTTATATTATAGTGAAATTTAAATACTAGAAGTAATCAATGAACCCCTTCTACCAAAGGTTTTTGTCTTCTTGCTAGAGAATATATTTTAGAATATTTTGGTTAGTATAAACCATTGAACTCTCTCCCAAAAGTTATTATCTATAACATCTCATGGAATGTACCACAAAAAATAGTTTTATGTCATAATTTGGATAGTTTCATTCAGTTGGCCTTAACTACATTCACCCATAAACCACTCCTCGATCATCCTATATTAGAACAATTCCTTGTCTAACACATGATGTGTCTCAATATTGATTATAATACATACCAAATGTAGGGATGGTTAGGATTGACGTTATAGTCAATATCATTTTTGTATATTTACATGCACTCTCAGATTCATTATACCAAATGAACTTTACCCCTTTCAACGCTAGGCCTTTCATCAGTGCTACCAAGTGAGAGAAGACATGAATAAACCTATGGTAACAACCAAAAAACATAAAAATAAATGGATGAAAAAATTATTATGTTGATCCCAATAGAACACTGCTGTGGAGTTATTTGGGTGTATAGACACACCAACAACATATATAACACACCCCATGAAATAGAATTTGTCATTCTAGAAGAAACACATTTATATATTGAAATATACCCAATACACATAAGGGGTTCCAAAAACAATATCATGATGTCTAGTGTAGTCCTACCTCTAATTAGATTAATGATAAATATAAAATTATCTAAATATTTATGGAATAACATGTTAAAAAAATTCATAAATACCCAAAGATCATTATTAAATTTGAATGACATAAAAAATACTTTTACAAGACATTCCTTCTCTTAAAATATAGGTTTGGTATGTCTAATGGTCTATCCCCACTAGATGATGACCCTATTTCAAATCAATTTTATAGAAAAAAAATTCTCCTCTATGTTGATCAAAAAGTTCACTAACAAATGGATTTGTGTTTTATATTGTAACAATTATTTGGTTAATCTTTTTATAGTCTATGTATAGCCTTAAATATCCATCCACCATTTTGGTGTAATGGATTGGAGCACTATAGGTAGCAGAACATGTCCAAATTAATCCCTTTCCATCCATGTCTCCCAACAAAGCCATTATATCAATACCTCTAATGGATCCCTATTGTAGGTTGATAAAAACAAATATCTACACCTATAATGACATAAATAATTAACTCAAACTCTCACTCGAGTAGACACCCCTAGAAACCCTCATAAAAAATATCCTTAATCAAATCAAAAATGGGAGGGAAAATTTCTTGCTTCTTCCCTACATTATCCAATAATAGATAAAAAATATATATTAAGATCCCACCCATATTTTGACTTTCATGTTATATTTACCAACCTATAAGTCCCACTATTTTAAATAAACATAACTTCCACATTCATGTGATGTAAAAGATACCTTTTGATGATAATAGTTGATATTGAATCGATATGGTAAAAACCAATCCATCTGGAGGATCATGTCAAGGATCATTATATCTAGGAAAAAGATATCCTAAAGGAATATATAAACATAAATCATAAACAAGTATTCCCTACATATATTAATTTCTTCAGATCACACCCCGAATGGAATGTCAATATAAATTTCTACATAATAATACTCAATGACTAAGCATAATCTATCCAAGAATAGGAAATAAATGAAATAATGTGTGTATACTTTATAAAACAAGGAATATTATTTGGTGGAAGAAAATAAAATTATACATAATATGGTCAAAAATACATCATTCAAGTTGGTAGGAGTGGGTTCAATAATGAGTAACTGGCTTACAACTCAACATTAAACTTTGATCAGTGTTCCCAAAAAATAACCACTATGATTTCTCTATTTTCGCTTCCCCTTAGAATGAAGACCACCACCCTAAACTAAAATATTAATATAAATATTTCTACACCCCTATCATGACCTATCTAATCTAAATCTATAAATATTTATCTTTTCATATATTAGGTTATTGGGAAAGTATTGGGATATCAAATAAAACCTCTCTTAGCATCCCATTTTCCCAAAAAATATATACACAACTCGTGGTATATCAAAATAAGGTATAATATGTCAAATACATCTACACTAGAGACTCTAAATTAAACTTCCTCTCTTAGGATGAATATATTAATCACTACCATGGATACCCCATCCACTGGCACTCTTGTTTGAGCTATAAAAACATGGCCTCCTATTTCTTTAAAACACAATATCAGTCCCTCTAGTATAGAATTAACCTTACCTCAACATCCAATTAGAAATATGATCTTATTTTATAACCATTTTAAATGATATAATTAGAAATAGTTTCACTTAAACATGGATCTCCAACAAAATTATATCCTTAAAACATCTCACTTGGGTTACGTCATCCATTTTCAGAGTCATAGTGAAGTGATGAAGGACTTTAAAGATATCTACAGATTCTATCTCTGATAAAAATTCCTATGTGAGGTGAATGAAATCAATATACATGTTTACCCTAAGCGTATTTTGAAATACATTGTTAAATAAGAATTTCTAGTCATCCATCATTTATAAACCCATGTTCTTATCTTCTTAAACTATAAAATTCCTCAAAAACATATGAAGTCCTCAAACAATATATGTTTTTAGCTTCACCATCAAGACTAAGGGTATCTTAACAAGGTAAAATATTTCATGAACATACTTTATAAAAAATTAACCTACATGAGGACCCCCATGACTTATAAAAAAGTAAACCACTATATAAAAAAAATACTTAGTGAGTTTAAACATTATAGGCTAATCATGCATTCCCTACCTCTCCAATTACTAGATGACACACATTAATATCTAAAAATTCTAAGAATACATAGAAAAAACTAGTGCCAGTAGAGGATCTATCCCAACTACCGATATGGAATTATCATTATCACCCTCCTGTTTCTCTTCAGGAGGCCATCATGGAATCATCACTCAAAAAAAAAATATACAGGCCTCAAAACCCCTTAAAATAAAAGTTCTTAGCATTTTAGTTTATGGAATTAAATAATAGATATAGTGAACCGTCATTATATAAAAATTATGCTAGTAAAACCACATTACATTGGTGATATCTTTATCCCAATATACACATACTCATGGTTAACACCATAAAAAGCAGACCCACATTATCACATTATTTTATTTCATTGTTTCACATTTAATTAGAGTCTCATAAATGAGTTAAAGTAAAATGAAATTTAGATTAGAAGTTATGAAGGAAAACATTATAACATTGATTTATAATTATATTTAACTAAAATAATACATTAACGTGAATGCACCATTATAGTTTAAATTTTTAAGGATTTAAAATAATTGGTTTGATAAGACTTAGACAGGCTGGAATGGGTTGGTGTAGGGCCACTAGGTAGTGTGGGGATTACTTTTTATTGGACTAAAAGATAAATTTGATAGATATTTTATTTAATGGATCATGTGTGTGGGAGGACATATTCATGATTCTTGGGGCTTCGTGACGATGTAATTTAATGATTTATATATGGATGTAATCTTGCTCAGATTATAAGCTCTGGCCTGAGTAGTTTCCATGTTTAAAGACTCTATAACATCAGCCAATCTGTTGTGGAATCTAATTTTGTTCTGCATGTCATGTTTTTTAATGGAAACAATCCCATCCATTGGCTTATTCCATACCATGTGAGGTAATACCTCAAGATCATTAATCATCATACAACTATTATACATGCCCTGCATGAGGGTAATATGGTGGTAGTACTATTTCATTCTATAGTCTTCCCAGGTAACCACTTTTAGTTTTTCTCTATCATAGCTTTCCTTCCCCCTTAGCATAATGACATTATATGAGGTGAATCCCTTATAATCGACCATTTTTACACCCTAATCCTAACCTCTAATGTTTCATTCCTCATAATAAAAATTTCATTTTATGTGTTGGAAAAGATTCTACCATCAAGTGATATGGGGAAAACCATATAACATAATTTAGACACCTTAAATAACCATCCTAAGATCTATATACATATAACAAATAAAAACTTGGTATTCAAATTACATTTGAATTCTATGTACCTATCCTAATATCTATACACATTCACTATTTTCATTATTGTCAATAGATAAATGGTCATTACTCCAAAGTGAAAAATAACATACATCACAAAAGGTTAATTAGATCAAATTTAGAGACCAAGAAAAAAAATTTCATCCCAAGTAACCTAATTTTTTCCTCATTCATGGGCTAGCTACAACTAGGAATGAGTTTTTTACTACATTTTGACAGGGTTCTATACCATGTAAACCTTTCCAAAAATGTAAATAATTTAGAGGATGATCTAATAACACTTTGTGACATTACATCCAGAGAAATAATACACATTATTCCTCATGAGATCCTCCCCATACACACAAGGATGATGAGAAGGAATGGGGTACCTTGGTGAAACTTTGGGGAGAACATACCCTTTTACCAGTGCTGAATAATAGTTTCAATTATAACAATACTATACATCTAGATAATGGATGGAAATATACATCATGAAAGGTGATAATAAATAAACCTAACCCATGTGATGTAAAAATGATCTTATATAAAATTCATGTGATATCATGCATAACAAATAGATCCACCCCAATATATATTATATTCCAATATAAAAAAGTAAAAAAAATATTAAAACTTGGAAAACTCCACAAAACTAGTTTTTAGTTCTAGCCCAGTCTGTTCCGCATGCTTCACACCAGTAAATCATCAAGCCTTTGTCATAAGGAGTATTCCCTTATCTGGTCCTATAATAATGATGTACGCTTATGTAAAAAAAGTGTCCAGTGTAGGGTGTGAGAACTATTTAGTATAACACCACCAAATATATAAATAAAAGTATCTAGTTTGACTAATAGTTTATACAGATTTGTGGAATTAATAAAATAAAATATAATAAATAAACCATCGATGATACTTGAGTTCTGAGGTGACACTCGAAATCTACCACACCTGCTTTGGATAGTGTCGACTTTTTGAATCATAGTGTAATTAATGTCATCACATACTTCCAGATCCTTTGAGTTAATATTAGGAATCACATAATAATCAAGAACCACTATATCCAGGGGTAATCCCCTACATCACAAAATTATTCAAGATTTTCTTAATCATATAAAGACATTCCATAGTATTCTATATTCATTAGGTTTAACTAGATCCTAGGGAGATAATTTATGGATTCCCATTATCTTAATGAGCCACTAAATTTGTGGGTGATAATCTTAATAATCCCATAATAATAAATAAAAATATTTTATCATCGGGTGTTAATCTCAGGAATCCCCTCGCCATAAAAAATAAATGGATCCTGAGGTTTTAATCAATTCAAGAACCTATGGATCCTATGGTGGTAATCCCTAAAATCTCATTGTTATCAAGCATCTCGGGATCCCTTGGAAGTAATCCATTGAAGTATTTAATCATTAGATAATTCAATTACTACACATTTTAGGTAATACAATTAGATCCTATTTATATACTATGAATCTAAATTCATTCCTTAAGTCGTTACTTTATTTTGACCACCACATAGGGTCACCTATTAAATGTTGATTTTTATCAATTTTCAATAGCTCTTATCATGGTAGAAAAATGTACATTTTTAACACTCATAAATGGGTTTCTCTCAAAAGAAAAAGGTATTTAAAAAAAATATACCCCATAAAAAATTATTAAATCTTTACATTAATGCACATCAGGTTGGTGTGACCGCACATCACACACACAAACACACTAAGTGATGGAGTAATAAATTGAGTAATTTATTAAATGATTCCTACTTTATACTCATAAAATTCTACTAATTGAGTAATAATAGTATGTTCAATCCCAAATTGGTGAAAAAAATAGATTTAAATAAGATAACTAAAATAGGGGAAAATTCCCATAACCAGTATAAGGACATAAAATAATAGGATAAACCATTAAAGAAAGGTTATATAGAGATGGATTTGTCCTTATCTAAACAAAAAATGAAACAAAACAAAAAATTTACAGCATTTATAATAAATATCATGTTAAATAGTAGAGAAAAAAGGGATTAAGGAATATGTTGGGAGGAAATATGTAGGGAAAGACCCCTCCCAACAGTTAAATACAAAATTAATCATTTACTTTTTTTATTTTTATTTTATTTCCTTAAAAATTTAATTTATTATTTTTTTATTAATTATTTTTAAACAACGACCAACCAAACCAACCTCCAGACCCATGTAAGGTTCCTCCAAAGCCCTTAAGTGTATGGGTAATCCCTATAGGGGTGACCCACATAGGGGTGGTCCAATAAGGCTCAATTGCATTAGGGTGATCACATAAAGATAACCATTGGGGGTGATCCTATAAGGATCACCAAATGTAAGGGTGATACCATAAGGATAAATGTTGTGATTATTCCATAATGAACACCCACATAAAGGGGACTTCGTAAGGATAACCACGTGGGGTTTCCATGTAATTTTATTCTAAGACCCTTCTCATTCTCCCTAGGTGGAATTTTATAAATTTATGGAAATGTAAGACCATGTATGGGTTTACCAAAACCCATTAAATATATATATAAACAATATATAACTCACATGAAGATTACTCCAAACATCCCTATTTTTAAAAACAAACACTGAACCCATCAATGGATCACAAAAATAATTGTATGAATAGAGTCACAACTTTCCTAACACATCCAAAACATTAACGGTTCCCCATTGTGAATGAGTGAAAATGTTTTAACCCTAAAACTATCCTTTATCATCCATTAAAACATAGAATCTCCCAAAATATTTAGAAAAATTACATAAAGTAAATATTCATATTAAATCAACACTCAAAAAAATAGAACATATAGTGAGAAAGTATATAATCAAACTCAAAAATTAAACCAAATCCACATCTTCAAAAAGGGAATGGGTCTTAAACATTGGATTAGGGAGGAGATAGAGTTTTATCAATACATACTAGGATTTATTAAATCAAAATAAATTTTATTTATTTTGACCAATGAAATACAATAAGATGGAAAATATTATCTAAAGATCCTTAATATAATGTCCTATTGCCCGAACATTCACTAATATAAAACTTTTTTCCCATGAAGCTTGGATAATTGAAAAGGGTTTTGTCTAGATAGTCTAATGGATAGGTTATAAGGTATCTAGAAATTATATTATAAACTTATCTCATTAACGAACCATCTTAAAAATTATAATTGATATTAAATCACATGGAAATGTGGTATATTTTAAAATAATATTTGTTATTATTCTTATTTAATGAAGATTCATACGTGATGATATAGGATATATATTGTATTCTGGGATCCACTTGAGAATGTATTAGCTAGTATATAAGATTTTATTTTTGATTTAGTTTTATTGGAATAATTAATACTCAAATTTATTTTAAATGGTCTTATATTGTTTTTATTGAGTATAGAGAGAGGTTTCAATGTAAAATCCAAACCATTAGAGTCTCAAACCCAGTGAAGGGTAAAATCGTAGTTTCATCTACAATTAAGTGATATATTTTTGAAATAGATATCAATATTGAATACTAAAAAGGGTGTTTATTTTATTATGTGGCTTTGAAATTTATTTTTCACTATTAGAATTTTTTAGTTTTTTGTGAATTTTTAAATAAAACTATATTAATTTAAAAAGTGTTTTTGGACAATGTTTCTTCTATAAATTCACAATTTATTGAATATTATATTAAAAAACCTAAAGCATAGATATAAAATTATATCTATATGGAAGAAATAACTAAATGCAATATATTTTACCTAGATTGAGATTAAATAAAAAATTCATTAATGAATGTTATAGTTCTATGATTTTATATATAATGAGTGATTTTGAATTTCCTTCATATCCAAATATCTTCCTCCACCTATATGAGATAAATTATGACTTGAAATTTATGTATAATAAAATTTAAATAATTATAATTATTGTCTAATTGGAAAAACATTAATCAATCTTATGAATTTATATTATTTTGAAACAGAAGTATGATGATAAAAAAGATCTATCCATTATTTTATGTTTTATATTTCACCTTCACATGGTATGAGATATATTTCTAAAATATGTGACTTGATGTAATTAGTTTTATATAATAATACATATATTCTTTATTATGATTTAAATTTATTCTTAGAATGAATATTTTCATTAATTTTTTTTAATTTAAGTTAGATAAACATATCCTTGGATTCATTCATGACCTCTACCACATACCAAAACAATCATCTCAAGGAGTCAAATTTTTTCATGTATATATTTTTTAAACTAATTAATTGTTATACTAAGAGAGTAGTTGGATGAAATAAAGAAAATATAAATTATGAGTACCTTAAAATTATATTCACAATGAAAAGTTTATATATTAATATTACTTTAAATAAAAGAAAATATTTAGAATAATAATTTTAAAAATATGAAAAAATTGTAATACTTTAGCGATATTTATTTTATTTTTTTTAAATTAAGACAGAATTATACTATTATTGAATAAAAAAACTATGAAATATAAAATTATAAGTATTAATAAGGGAAATCCAATGTTTCAAGTTTTTCACCAATAGAACTAGTTAATCTCTATAAAAGTGTGGTAAATTTTTATGAACAAATATAAAATCACTAGGTTTATTTTTAAACCAATGATATTTTATATATTTTTTCGGATAAAATTTTATACATTGGGATGAGAAAAATATGTGCATAAAATTATGTAATTTTTCAGGTTTGTGGAATTTTAATCAACACATAAAATTTAAATTAAAGAAAAAAAAAATAAAACTATATAGAGTTTGTGGGGGGTGGATAGTAGGTTACACATTAAATGAAAAATACTATCATATTAACTATTAGAATTTTAAATAATAATAATCCAAGATGGATCAAATTATTTTCAATAAATTACCTTTCAAATCATATTTATTGAAAAAAATCACAGATACAATAAAGAGGAATTAGAGATAGGTGTACACATCACCCATTACATTATAATTGTATAAATGAATAAAAAATCATTAAGAGGGGATGACTATAAAGATATTTCATCATCTACTATATTATTTTTTAATTATTGGACAATGATGTTATCCTCCAATTAGATGTGGGATATAAGGACATATCCTAAAAAATAACATAATCTCTAGTTTTATATCAAGATATGAATTTTATACATTCAAGGACCCTTATAGTTTAAATTTTTACAGAATTAGGCCAAACCCTCACATTAATAAATATAATATCATAATGTAAACATTCCATTTAGTATCCATTTTTGCTACAAAATAAAAAATTTATGATATAAAAAAGTTTTTTATTCACTACATATCATCAAAATCTTCATCTTGTCCTTATCGATCTCACCACCCATCCTTAAAACCATATAAAAAACAATTTAAAATGTGGGATGATAATAAAAATCATAGTAAGGGTATTAAAATATTAAGGAATCATATTCTATGATTCAATGTTATATCGTGATATCATAAAATAGAATTCTAATGTGTAATAAAATGGGATTATAATATAAATATTAAGGAATCATAAGATATTAGAAACAATTGAAATGTGGTTGTAACAAAATAAATTAAATAACAATAAGTCAAGGACAACATTAAAGTCAACATCACATGGTGGATAGTGTCCCCTAATAAATTATGTTTACTCCATAAACCAATACATAATTACTTGTGAGATAAAAACTTTACCTAATGCATTGGATAAATATCTAGGAAAACCCCTTATTACATGTTATTTTTTATTTATGCCACAAAAGGCAATCAACCATAAGTTATAAAGACAATATATATGAATGAAAAGTAATGAGTTGTACTATATTTCCTTATATCATAATAAAAGTGTATTTTGAAATGGAACTTGAGAAATAATTATTGGGAATGCATTACCCTATAAATGGAAATGTGGTTTTTTCTTTGATGAAAACATTGAATATTATAAAGAAACTAAAACATCAAATATCTTTTATGACAACTAGAAAAGATATTGACACAATATATGTTAAAATAGAACATTTTTCACTTTGTAAATAATGTCAAAACATTCTATATAAAAGATATTAAATTATTCCTATTGAAAAACATTCAAAAATAGACATAAAATTTACTTTTTAATTATTTTATGAATATATAAATAAATAGCTAAAATATTTATTTATAGTAAGTAAATATAATATAAATATTTAGAAAATAAATCATTAAACCTATTAAATGTGGGTTTTAATAAAAATTTCCACACTTGTAAAATCCTAATTGTTTTAAAGAGAATAAAATATAATATAAATTTCCTTTAGAATACATTTAATCATAAATAATAATTTAAAGAAATATTTACAAGAATGTGGAAATGGAAGAAAAAGAGATTAAAGGGAAATTTTAAAAATGGATTATAAAAGAATGTTCCTTACGATTAGTATAAATTATCACAAATATAATTTATTTTCATGAATAATAAAATTATGTAATATATATACATTCATAAGAGAATATTTATAGTATATTATCACTTTCATATTATCTACTTTCAAGTTATATTCAATTACTTAATCATTTGGATTCATGTCGGATGTTATTACAATATTAGGCAGAAATGTTTGAAATCACTTTGATTAGTTGACTAAGGTCAAATAGATCATTATTTCTTCATCACTAGAATCATAATAATTTATTAATTTTAGTTTTCAAACAAAAATTATAATTTTAAATATGTACCCAAAATATGGTTATGAAAAATGAACTATGTTACAATCATGGAGATGGTAGGTCATACATACACATGAGTAATGTTTCTATTTTATAATTGTCATGATAGAAATAAGGTAAGCATTATATTATCTTTATATAATTATAGTTATATCATACATATAATATTATTTATTTAAATACGCTTATATATATCATTAATGTGATGTTGTGATGAAAAATGAATCACATCTCCTTGTAGAGTTGATATTTCCAATAAACATATACATAAAATTATCATTTTTCAATGAATGGATGTGTTGGAAAATATATGATAGAGATGGTCATGGAAAAATAACATTGTTTCATGATGTGGTAGTCAATCATACACATGAAAGATTGTTCTATTTACCATTTTATTACAGATGATATAGATATATGTAATAAAATTAAAAGAATAAAATATAAGTATATGGGAGTCAATAATGTTATAATATCATCATGGTTGAATAAGATTTATAGGGGTGTATGACGAAATAGAACTAAATCATTTAGTTATAAAAATATACACCATTTTAAAAAAATAGCCTTCATTTACAATTTATGATCACTATAGTTTGTATTCGGCATAAAAAAATACCTATATAATGAGGGGATGGAAGTAAAAAATGAATTTTCATAAGGTTTAGATAAACCAAAATTATTTTGAAGTGTGAATAAAAGAGGATTGAAGGTTCCCTTTTATAAGTGTGGGGTGAGACCATTTTAAAATTTCTTAATGTATTATATAAAATATTTCTCAAGGAGAAATGGATCAAAAATTATATTTTTAAAATATTGGATGAGTATAGTTATAAAAAATACCATCTAAAGAAATTAATACATATTTAGACTATGTTTTCACCCATATCATTCTATTTATGATTAATACTAATTTTTACAATTATATTAAAATAACAACTCATTTTAGGTTATGATATTTACTATAAAAAGGATTATTGGCACATAAATAGTCCATAGATTAAATTTTAAATGATATCTCAATAATTTGGATTATGATGACATTTTGAAAAAATTTAAACCCCCTAATAAAATATTAATTATTATAAAATATCAATAATGTCAATTTTTAAAAAATGATCTAATTTAACATTGAAAAAAACAGAAAATAAAGGAATTAGAATGCAATAATTTCACACATACCAAATGTTTTATATTTATTTAAAAAATTCATAGATTATGATAATTAATAAAAAGATATATTTTTTTAGTTTTTTTAGAATTATTTATCTTATTATTCTATTAATTGAATAAATATTGTTTCGTGTTGCATATGAATTTGAAGTAATTATTTTTTTAATAAAAATTATAAATAAATTAAAATGGCTAAAACAAATAATTTATATCTCAAATGAACATTTAGAATGGAAAAGGGACTCTGTTTATCCATAGTTCAAAAAATTAGAGATAATAAAAAAAATTGAATGAAATTTTTGACTTTTATTTATATAAAATAAGATAATGGTGAATGAGTGATACAAACTCCTACTCTCCTAGAACAATATAAATCTCTTCCAAGTAGCATGTGATGAACATATTCATATCATCTAGAATGAGTTGAATAATATCATACATGGGAAATGATCCTTCAATATTGAATGTTCCATCATAAAAATCATCATTTATTTTTATAATTTGGATTTAATTTAGTTTTTATACTATAATAAGTTATTATATTACTTCAAAGTGATGATACATCCCACCATTTCATGTAATTTCTACCCTTATCCAATTAAATTTGATGTTATCTTTAAATCATTGTTTTTAGGTTGGATTAAATAAAACATAGATGGAGTCTACAAAGGAAAACCAGGCCCTTCATGATTTAGAAATTTTTATAGATATCATCATGGTGATTTCATTGGTTTTCTTTATTTATATTAAGGTATTTCATCTTACTTGGATGCGGGAATGCATGATTAGATCATGATAGTTGATATGGAATGAAAATAGTGCTGGAAAATTATATGGTTTTATTGAAAATCAACCATAATTATGAATGATGATAGAAATAGAATCATTATTTCATTCAATAGAATTATTAAAATGTTGATAAAATTCATGAAAACTCTCACCTCAATGAACTATTTCAATATTCATGTTTATCCAAAAGCTAACTCACTTGCGGGCAGTCTTGCCATCAAAGCTTCAGGTTGTGATGATTTTAACATCTCAAATTCAATTCTTAATAATATAATACATATCTTACAAAGAAGTATATGTAAAATTATATCCTATAAACTGTTGTAGCATTTATTTTCATTAATTATAAGAGGATTTTCCTTTGGGAATGTGCTTAATTATATTTAAAAAAGGGTACAAATAAATTTAATATGGAAAAAAGTGTCCATATTTTGTAAAATTGGATTGATATTACTAAACTCCACTCATACAAAAGGAAATATTAATTCTTTAGATTCATTATTTTTTCCATAAAATTATATTTTTAGATTAATTACCTGATTTAACCTTTCCATATGTTAATTATTTATAAGGGTAAATATTCATAATGACCAATTATAAAATGGAACTATTTAAAAATTTTGAATTTAATGATTTAAAATATGTAATCCATTTTTAAAGATTCAATTTCATGTTTTTAAAAAATAGATATATCATTAAATTAAATAGAATAAAGAAAAACAGTTTTTTTTTCAGAAAAATGTCTTTTTATGTATAAAATGTTTTTATACCAATTTCAAGTATAAAATTCCTTACAATTAATATAATTGAATTATTTTTAATAAAATAGAACTAATATAATTTCATAACTAATCCAAAATATAAGTTTAAATTGTATATAATTTAATAGTAAATACATATTTCCATTGAAATTAATTTTTCCACACTACATTGAAAAATTAATCATTTTGTAAAAACATAAAAATTTCACTATAAGATAATTTTGAAATGATGATCCAAAATAAAATTTTATTTTTATAAAAAATCTAACCTTTTATTAAATTATTTTAGTATTTTCTCATAAAAATAATATAGAACCATTTTTAAGAAAACGTAGTTTTGTGGAATAAAATGACTTTTCTAAAAATTAAGTGATAATTTAGAAAGAAATTTTTAAGAAATTTTTATTTTTTAAGACCGTTATATATGTATCATAATAGGGTTAAACATGTTCATACCTTCTAATTATATGGTTAGGTTATAACATTTAAAATTAAATAATAACATTTTTATTGTATATCATAATCTTCTTAAAAACATATGTTGTGTACTAAGAAATATATCAAAATTAGTTTTATTTAAAAATATATTGGTGTAACACTATTATAGAATATTATTAAATAAATCATCACACATTAAACTCAGGAACAATAAATAAGTGTTTGAAATTTTTAAATACCTTTTTTGAAATCACAAATATTAAAAATAGTTAATAAAACATCACATTGAAAAGATGGAAATGGTGATTTGAAGGTTTTGTATAATAACACACAACTAGGTTTCCAAATAAGAGAACATTAGTGGTATTTTAAAATATGGAAATTTAAAAAAAGTTCGATGTTCAATTAATGAAGGTGTGTGACAGAGATCAGTAATCACAAAAAATTGAATGATGATTAGAAAGTTAGTGACCAGAAAAATATAAACCAAGGAGGTGGGAAAAATATAATTTATTCCTTAGAAATGAAGGTATTAGAATAATAGTTTTTTGAAGATAATTATCCAATATTTGAGAAATTAATTAACCATATAGAATTTTAACATAAGGAAATTTACTTGATTGATATGTATAATTTCACGGTATGATCAAATTCCACCATAATATCATTTTTTTCTCTAAAATATTATTATTCAAGATGGTTTTTTTATTCCTAAATAACTAAAATCAAATTGAGTATCCACAAAATAATATCAATATATTTTGACTGTTAGTAAATACTAATCAAAATGGAATTATTAAAACATGGTATGATAATATCCAAAATGAATAAACCCTCACATAATGAAATAAAACATTTAACTACAATGTTTATACAATAATAAAAAAATTGTATAATTATATCCTTACATAAATAAACCCACAACCCAAATAATGTTATTAACCTCAAAATCAATGAAACTTATGTACATAAAGGTTATCTCATACATATCATCTTACATTGACAACGATTTAATTTCTTTCTTCCTAAATAATCTTTTATGTTAAACCACAATCTAAACATAGAGGTTACATATATGTTATCCCAAAAAAGAATCTCCAAAAATATCATTAATCAACATGATAAATATCTATATGATCATATAATGTAGAGAACATCTCCAAAATATCAGGAATCAAATTTTAAAACTAACATATAAATTAATCCTTAGCTTGACTAAAAATATCTCTAAAAATATAACATTTTTAGTGAATAACTTTTCAACCATCATTATTTTTATATCTCACTATCTAATTAACTTAACATAAATTATAATTCTAACCCAAAGGGTTATTTAATCCTAAATAGATTATTCTTCCTAAAACCTAGTAAAAGTATAAAATTAATTAAAAATCCCATAATTTAAATCCGTGATAAGAGAATCTATACCTTGGAACATATGATCAACAATAAAATTTAAACCCATGATGGTATCTATAACTATTATGTTAACCTCACATAAAGAAATACATTCTTCAAACAATTAGAACAACATTTTATAATCACATAATTTTTAATATATTAAAAATAAAAAAAATTAAATAAACATTATCATACGTGACCTAAATCACAATGTCATCAAATGAATAACGAATTTCAATGTTACTAATTCTATCCCATTTACATAATAGAAGTTATTAATATCTTTATATCATCCATCCAAATCACTTTTTGTTGTATTTTATTTTTATTTTCTATCAACCCCAATTATAGGTTTAGTGGGGACACCTAAAAATAGAGAATTACAATGAAAAAATTTCATGAATTCCAAACCAATAATAAAACAATATCCCAACCAAAAAACATAAATTCAGAATTTAAATACTATAGCTAATGACAATTCAAAAAATAAACCCACTTTTATGATCCTCCACCACACCTAGACACAAAATAACTCTATATATTCAAATTTTATATTCAAAATAATCTAGAATAAATGATAACCCACAAATCCATATTTTGTGACTGAAAACCTCATTAAATGAGCTGAAAGAGACACCATGAGACAAGAAAAAAGACACTCCATCAATATTATCAACACCTACGTCATCAATGCGAGCATCCTTTCTCATCATTGACCTTCAAAAAATAAATTATAAATGTAAAAAACAATAAATTATGAATCATAATAACACAAATCCATCAAACTAGAATCTCTAGATTATAAAGGAGTGAATGATATGTCGGTTGATCCTTCTCAAACCCCATATATAGCACAAACAGTTCATCTAAAAAAATTCTTTCAAACTAAGGCACTAAATGGAATGGAATAGGATGGAATGAATATAAAGACATACCAGAGTGAAAGAAGGAAGGGCCTGAACAATAATTAATTACCTTCTTCTATATCACATATCCATTCCTTTAATCCTTCTAGAGACATAAGACTATATAAGAATCACCATTAGACTTTCCACGATAGAAATAACGAGGAGAAGTGGATTCAAACATTATTTATGAACCCTATCTTGGGGGATATTAATTTCCATATTTACGGATTCATCCCCAATTAATGAATCTAAGAATTATTAACTCAAAAAATAATATATATTAATAGTTATACCTTTATTAATCAAATGTTTTCTAAAAATATCAAATTAAAACTAAATAAAATTTTTTGGTTGTCAATACCATTAAATATATATTTTAAAATCCTTAAAGAAAAACTATTTATGACAAATAATTAGGTACTTCATGATTCTTATTCCTATAATAACATTTATAAAAACAATTATAAAATATAATTCCCAAATACCTATATATAAGTATGACAATTCTGTAACTTTAATGATTTTTATAACATTGTTTCTTCCTTGGTCTAGGAGATAACCATTATAATAGGGCATTTAAGAGGATAATTCCTATATTGTACACATTTAGAAAAATGGACTGTAAATGGAACTCTAGGATGAAACTTACTTCTATCATTTTATATTTTCATTTTTTCCTGCATAATTCATTAATTTAGGCCCATTATTTCATAACATAAAACATTTTACTATTCCTTTAAGTCATTCTCATGTTTTTCTATTTTCACACTTCTGACATGATGGAATGTTTTCCTTATTTACCCTATGGTCTCTATAACTAGATCTCTTAGAAAACGTAATCCTAATATTTTTTTGGTTATTTTAAGATATAGTAATGGTATAGGTTATTAGTTATTTATCATGAAGAAATACAATATCTTTCACTCTTGACATTATTCATTTTGGTTTACTATATTCACTGAATTATTCATCAAATTCAGTGTTTACATAATTCCTCTCAATTCTACACATTGAATAAAACATAATATATGGATCTGATCAATAATAATAGTAATCATGAATAATTATTTAAAATATATCTACATCATGAAACATTATTTTCAATATATGGCACCTTATGTTTAACCTTTGTCATCTATGATCAATATGAATTCAAATACTTTATGATTGTTAATAAATAAAATGTTAATTAACCCATAAATATCCTACAGGACTTTCCAAATATGTGCATAATAAGGTAATACTGACCATGCTGTAGAATGATGGTCCAAACTTACTAAACCAACTATTTTTAGGGTTATTACAACTAGATGCATCTATTATAAAAACATGTCCACCTATCTTATCTAGATTGTGATTTATTTCTAGGTAAGCCACATAATCTCGATATTATAAAAAAAAATATGATGTTATCTTATACACAGGCTTATCCATATGTTTTTACCAATAGTCTCTAATCCTATTCTCTAAATTTGTATAAATATTTTATCCGACACCAAATAAAAGGAAACAAAATTAAACCTTACAAAATTTTGAGTTTTCAGTCTATAATTAATTTTCATAAATTTTAGGATTATTAAAGTTTAGAATTTTAGAGAATTAGGTCATTACTCGCTTATATATAAATAACACATTTAAAATTGGACACTTTCACTTAGTATTCATTTTTTCCACAAAACCAAATTTTTTGGGTAAATTTTTTTTATTTTCATGTCATATCTTATCACTTTCGACCTTGAATTTATCCCTCTACCTACTAATATTTAAAACACTACAATTTTTTAAAAAATTATATGAGTAATCAAATCTCAAGAATGGAATAAACATAATAAGGAATCATAATGTGTGTGTCAAAGGTATAACAAGATATGATAAAAGGAATGGCTAATGAATGATCACCTGGGGTCAAAACATAAGGAAATTGGTATTATAAGATCATGGAAAAATAGAAAATTTCATAGTAAAAGAAAAACATGAAATGATAATTTTTCCTATATAACTATCAAGACAACACTACATTGTGGACCAAGTCCTATAATAGATTAGGTTTACTCCATAATCCTATATATAATATTTCATCAGACAAAAAAATTACCCAATGAATTGGAGTACTACATTGGAACTCCCATAATTACATGCTCATGATTGTATATTCCATAAAAGGAAATAAAATATAATTAATAATCATAAGACAGACCCATACAATTAATTAGGGTGCATAATCTTCCCTCGTGTCAATATAAAATGGGATTTCATAGATAAGGCACTTGAGAAATAAACATAAGCCATGTATTAACCCATAAAAGAAAAATATGGAATTTATTTTTTGAAAATAGGTATTCCTATAATGTAATCCAAATTTTTAATCTTATTTATAGTGGAAATAATATACATTGAATCCGTATATGTTAAAATATAACATTCATTTTATCTTTTAAAATGAAATCCAAAATGATTTGTATAATGTACGTAAAAATATCCATTTTGAAAATCATTAGAAGTGGGAAAATAAAATATACTTTATAATTATATTATGAACATATAAATACACCTACAAAATAATTTTTATGAATATTTACATGGAAGATAATGGTTTGTAAAATAAAACATTAAAACATTCAAATTAATGATTCTAAATTATAGTGTCGCTTACGGAAATACTAAAAAAGATTAATTTCTATGAACATTATAAATAAAATAAAATAAAGTATAAAATATCAATTAGAATAATTTTAAACATAAAAAATAAATTTCTTGAACCATTTAATATAACATATACATAGAATAAAAATATTTTTAAGGGAAACATTGAAAGAGGACTTTTAAAATAAATTCCCTTACCATAAGTATGACTCATCACATACATTCATTATCTTAATTAATAATAAAATTATTTTAATTATTTTCTTTACCAATAACATTTTTCATGTTTTTACACTTTTATTTTAGTTAATATCATGTTATATTAAATTTCATATTCATTTAGGTTCTCGTTGGATGATTTGATGATATGAAAATAATATTTCTAAAATAACTTTTCTAAGATTACTAAGGTCATAAGAATCATTTTATACTCATATAAATAATAATAATAATTACAGGAATATATATTTTTAAATTAAAATTTTAATTTTAGAACTAACAATGAAATATTTTTCTAAAAATGTACTATGTTATAATCAATGTGTGGGAAGGACGTATATATGGATGTGTAACATTTCCTTTATTATCTTCCATGATCGATAGAAGTTAATTATTATATTATCTTTATATAATATAATTATAACGTAAATATCATATTATTTATTTAAATACACTTTAATATATCATCCATGTGCTATTTTGATGAAAACTGAATCGCATCGCTTCGTGGAGGTACTAGTCCACACATACACTTGAACGATGTTATCATTATTCAATGAATAGAAGGGTAGGAAAATATATGATATATTAATTTTTAATAATGATAAATAATTCAATTATAACATATATTAACTTTATATCCATCATTATAAATAATCATGATCAGCGGTTATGGAAAACCAATTACATTGGTTCGTATGGAAGTATTTCTCTATACACATGAACAACAGTTTTCTTCCCCATTAAAAGGAAGAGGAGAAGAATATAGGTAATAATGTTAAAATAGTAAAATATAATTATATGTTATATACTTATGTAATTAAATCATCCTGGTTGAATAAAATTTATTAGTGGTGGAAGAATAAATTGAACTAAATCCTTTTGTTCAAATATATACCACTCCATAGAAAAATCTCTCTTTATTTACACCACACAACCTATAAGGATGGTATTATGACTCAGTATTAAATCAATAATGATGGTATGGATTTTAGGATGTAATTAAGGTAGGTATAATTATAAAATAAGGCCTTTTATTTTTGAATAAAAGAGGAGAGGAGGATCCCTTTTTAAGTGAGGGGATGAACACTTTTGAAATTAGTTAAAGTATTTTTAAGTTATTTATCAGGTAAAAATGGATTCAAAATAATATATTTCACATATAGGATGAGTATAGGTCAAAATAAACTCATAAAATGATATTTTTACATGTTTCACTTTATTTTCACCATTATTATTTTATTTTAAGCACTATTGACCTTTTTGAAAAATTATGAATATAATAATGATTTTTACTCTTTAGGGGTTAATATTGTTACTATAAAAGTATAATTAGACAATAAATGGATCGTGGTTGATATTTTCAAAAATAATATATATATTTTAATATATGTTTTTATTTATTTTATATCACATAATAAAATATAATTTATTATAAAATATCATAAATGACAATTTTTTATCATTTCATTTAATTTGAATTTGGAAAAAGATGAAAGTAGTGGAAATTGAATAAAATGATTTTAGACAAGCCTTACCTATTATATTTATATAATAAGTTCATGTAAATAAATAATTCATTAAAATTACCTTACTTTTAATATTTTTAGATCATTTATTTTATTTTTCAAATAATTATAATAACTACCATATCAGTGATGCTTCTGTATTTAAGATAATTATTTTATTACTAAAAATTGTAAATAAATTAAAATGATATAAAAAGATTATTTATATCTCAAATTAAAATTTATATCTTTAAAAATCTTCTATTTTTTCCAATTTTAATATTTTATAGATATTAAAAAAAAGATAATGAAATTTTTTGTTTTTCATTACATAAAATAATATAAAATCAAAAATCAATGAAATATGGCAATAATTTCCTCTATGTTAAACAATGGTATTGCTGTATATGAAATAAAATCATCTAATTGTTTGAATGAAAGTTTTGGGGTCATTTTTTAGACCAAATCATATATGTTTTATCATTTATAACCTCATTTAACCTTACTGTTGTGACAATTCGTTCCTATGGTTACTATTCACAATGAAAATAATAAAAGAGACATATTTAAAAAATTGGGACCTCTTGATTAAAAACATTTTATAAATTTTAGAATATTTAATTTTTAGATTTGGAAAAAATTAATTTAATACTAAAATGTAAAATGGAAAAAAAAAATTTCAAAATAATACCATTTTAAGTATAAAAATGATTCTAAGCCAAATTATTTTATAAAATTCATTAAAAAGAGTGTAATTGGATAATTTAATCCAAATTATATATATAAATTTTAAATCTCATGAAAAATAGAATATTATTTTGTAAATAAATCAAAATAAAATATAGTTTTCAATAAATATTTTAATTTTTAACTATTTGTTTAAATGTTAATCTGATATGATAAATCTCAAAATTTTACCATTTTATAATTTTGATATTGTAATTTCAAAATTTAAACCCATTTTATCATATAATAACTCTAAATGTTGCAGATATTAAATATAATTTTTTCTCACAGGAAGAAAGAAAAATATTTTTTACAGAAAACATATTTTGGAAGTATATAATGACTTTATTAAAAATTGATGGATTATTTTACAAGAATTTAAAAATATTTTTGAATTTATTCAAACCATTATATTTTTTTATAATTAAGTTAGTCCTATTAATACACACCAATTCAATCCCTATGATATAATGATCACATTTAAATAATAATATTTTTATAGTATTTACAAATTTACTTAAACATTAATGTTGTGTATTAAGAAAGCTTTCAAGGAAAGTATTATTTAAAAAAATAGGGTGTTACATGGGAGACCATGAACTATATTTTCTCATAGTGTCCTTAAAATATTTCACATTTATTTAATATTTTCTATGTACCCATAGGTGATTTACTCATAATAGGGTTGAACAATGAAATAAAGTATCCACCAATCTATATTTTTTCATATATATAGTGTTTTTAATAATTTAATACATGGATAAACTCTTGTAGTTTGTTTTATAATGAAATTAAAGTGAAAAAGAATTGTTTAATCCCTTTATGTTTCTGAATACACAACCATATCTTTAAGATCTAGGTGCAATAATGGTTACACCATCAATATTAAATTCAATCCATATCGGAAAAGATGAAATCCAACTTACAAAATTTGTTTGTATAGTCTATCATGGAACTTTACTGACAATAGATACTTTTGTGACAATATTTTTCTATATTTTTTTATTTGTGCATACCACTTTTATCTTAGAGGCCATTTTAATATCCCCCATAATACCTGAAATTTTTCTCCTTATATAGTTTTATCACCTCAAAGATGAGGTCATTCTATGTCATCTAGATTTTATTAATATAAGAAATGGAATGGAAGCATAGTATGTTCCTCAATTGTGTGCTCAAATAAAAAAAATTAGACTACCATCATAATATCATCTAGATCTCTATCAATGTGTATGTTTCACTTCATGATTTACTCAAAGTGTCACTAGATCTCCCATTTTAGAGGTGCACTCCAGCCAGATAAGCAAGCCATAATCCCTACTATTCATATATAATGAGCATAAATATGTATTATATGACAGGACTATCTACATTATATCATAATTTAGTATTGTTTTGAGCTATATATTACATCTAATTAGTCTTTTTAATGTTAAATAAAGGATCACAAAAAAATATTTATCCCTTGATTGGTGGGATCTTTAATAAATCCACACTAGTAATGGAAATATCACTTCATATTAATGAATCTAAACTTTCCAGGGAACCAAAATTTAATTTTAATATCTGTGAAGATGAAATTTTTTATAACACTCGTGTTCTTGGGTGGGAGAAGAGAACACACCAATTCAAAATGATTAATAGAAGTATATAAAGAAATATTTACCAATTCAGTAGTGGATTAAGAGGAACCAATAATGTGGGTGTTTTCCTAATTTTAATATTAGATATTTCGGATATAGGTTTGATAATTAATACAATAGTTTTTCAACATGATATCATTATAACAATACTGGAATATTTACTTTGAAAGGTATCCTATAAAAAATTAGTTTCCCTTAATCATTCTCTCAATGAAATTTTTCATGATGAAAGTTTTCTAGTCTATATTGGAATTGATAAAGTGCTAAAAAATTTTGCGATAAGAAATTTAAAGAAATATTTTAGATGTTGATAACATATCATACCATGTAAATGTGTGTAATAAATTTTCTCTAAGAATGTATTTTAATATTCCATTATTTTATGAATACATTCCCTGAAATGTTCAGGATTTATGTTACAAAATGATTTAGTAACTTCCTTGAACATTTATAAATTTTGAAAATAATTGATAAAAATTGATGTAATGATGGTATTGACTAGATAGATTCCTTCTTCGTGAGAGAGTGATTTTCCCTTCCTATAGGATAACTGTGAGTGAATTATATTTAAATTACCTTCTACATAGGTTTCACTGACTATAAAAAGAAATAAATGAATTATTAGGTGTTTAAAACATATATCTCGTTATTTAACATGAAAATAATTAATAATATTTTTATTCCACATTTTAGAGAATACATTCCTAATGATTAACTGAAATTTATTCAATGAAATGAGATTCCAAGAAACCAACTCATAGTTGAAGGATAGTCGCCAAATGTTGTTCATGGAATCATTATTATCCTCATTAAATAAGATAATTTAATCAGTATAAAATATGTGTGCGAGAACTCTATGATCCTCGATAGCCTTTATGGTGGTGAGGTATTCTATCTTAGTAGCTTTCCAAAGGAATCTACTAAGGTAATATTCAATAAAAAAATGATTTCAAGGTGTCACCTAGTCTTAACCCTCTTGATAAAGTATAATATAAATTAGGTGGGCCATATTTGAAAAATTTATTTCTTTTATACCTAAAAAAAGTATCTAATAATTATTTTAAATTATTTGGACAAAACATAAATCTATAAAACATTCTAAAAATTTATCAATCTGAAACTATCAAAAGATTTGGATATATCTAATTTAAGATCAATGCTCCCATTGTTTTATTGCCTTAAATAATGGAATCTCTCTACAAGGGTATGTATAACAAATCCAATATTTTCATCCCTATAATGAATCAAAAATTTGTAGTGTGAAAAAAATCCATTGGTTATCAACATAAGTCTTAAAGAATAGATTTTCCAATCCATATTGGGGAATGTGTTTTCAATCAGAATATATCTATAGTCATTCACCTCCATGGAATATAAATTTTTTGGAATAGGGATAACAAATTGTTCATTGAGATCAGGTGGAAGGTGTACCTTGTTGAAATCGTCCTTGACGGTTAGGTTTAATAATGTACATGTAATACATGTAGCATCAATTACATAATAAACAGATTCCTAAAGAACTATGCACTATAAGAGATAAAAATTAATTCTTAATATCCTCATTAGTTGGAGCGGTTAAGATATAAATTATACATATTTATCATAGAGAAAATGATAACATCATGCTATGTTGAGTCTATATTACTAAATATATATTAATTTAATAGGAATATATGATATAAGAACCCAAAAAACAAAATATATCATTATGAGTGATATAGGTATCACCATTAATATTGATTGATGAAATCAGATAATATAAATTCCTATCTCTATTAACAAGGTGAAATAATTTTGAATCAATGTCCCCCTATTCGATCTACTGGAGATAGATTTTTTTCTTCAAACACTTTAATCCCTATTTATTAGTGTATTTAAGTGTTAAGTACATTTTATCTCCTTATATGAAGATATATACAGTCTATAATATTATTTGGTAACTAAAGGAGATCATTATCACTTTTGAATATATTAGATTCTAGGTTATTGAATATGTATTTAGTCTATTTATATAGAACTAAATTAGTCTTTATTAAATTTTTAGAGATCCTTCTTATGGTATCCCCAATATCATACTAATTTCATTCATTGGCCACAACCTCTCTACAATTCTTCATGTAGTGACATGCATTGTTAAATTTAAATTGTAGAATGGTGTATAATACTATCCCCAATTAGGGAGAGGAGTTTAATAGTGTTTTTAGATTGGATCCTTGTGATGGATATGTATGAAAGGGTTGGGATAGAATCCTCACTCAAGAGGGAAATAAAGGATATGTCAATTTTACTAGCTTTACTCCCATTGATATTATGTCATGACCAAGTGAAGACTACACCAATAAGTCTCATTATATATGTAAAGAAAATTTAATGAATATTTGAAATTACATGGTGGCTACCATAATGAATTTTCCTCCAATATTTTACTCCACATTTTAAAAATACTTGATTTCCATTAATATGATCTAATTAATAATGATTGGGTTGGGGATCATTGATGGTTTAATTAATAATCCACATCTTTTAATATAACTTGGAGTTTTATATAAAATATACTATAAAAGTGGGTTTTCCAATATCTTTAGTAATAGTAATGAACTTTAACCCAACATATTAATTGCATGATGAAATTGATTTACTAAAGAGAACCCACATGGTTTTCACATATCCAATATTAATATTATGTGTCATCCTAACATATCATATTTTTCTCCAATCAACCTAGTTAAAGTAATGATAATTAACTGTAGGTTCCAATATACAAATTAATCTTTCTTATAATGGGATAAAAAATTACTAAGGGGAATAGATGTTTCAATATTGTTTATACCATTTAAATTTATGAAAATGATATTCATTTTGAAGTTGGTTTACCTCTTTTCTATTATGGGTTATACTTTTCCACTTCCAAAGATGGATTAATTACCTTACCTTTCCCCACAAACTTTTATTGGGATTATATTTTTCCACAAGGATTAAGATTTTCCAAATAATTTGAGATTCCATGACCTTATCATGAACGTCATTTGTCTCATAGAGTTTAGATTCCTCTTCATCAACTACCAAAAATTCTCCATGAAAGGGATGGATTTATTACTCTATATATCCAATTATAAAGGTGAATTATTATTGGATCCACATTTATCAATTTTATCCAAGGAAACATGTTTTAAGTGTTTATATTCATTCACTTGTAGGGGGACATAATATATTCCTCCATGATGATTCTTTGCAGGTGTAACCAACTACTCAACATTCAAATTTTTCCTCTAGATATCCCCCAAATAGGAATTAAAATGATATTCAAGGTCTTTTCCCCAAATTTATGTTATGGGAACCTTTATTTATGCTTTAATGTATATAAATTTAATGTTTTAAGGTTGGAAGATTTTAGCAAACATTCAAGGAGTTTTGGGGTTAATGGGGAAGTGCATGGGCTACATCCAGCTTGTCTAAACTATATAAAAATCCTACGAGAAATTGTACACATTGGATTATGTTGGATAGTAGGTTCATTATGGTATATTCATGGTTAGGGAGAACATGAGAGGAGGCTTTGAAAGGGTATTCCAAAAAGTATCTAGTTAATATATAGCGCATGGTTTTTCAAACCATGCTCTGGGTCAAAGTGAGATCCTAAAAGAGTGGATGTCACATGTTTTTTAATGTAACTCAATTTTTTCTATATTGTTTCCTTATATCTTTATTCTTATCCAATGAAGGTTTTAAATACACTCTCAAGTGAATTGTAATTGATTTAGAGCCTTCCATTAGTGTGTAAAATCCTGACTCTTGTGGTATGTCATCATTGTGCATCTTTATCGTCATGTTTCCTTAGATCTACATCGCCCATCTTCACGGATTCTTATATCTAACCCCAATGTGGCTAGATATAAAATTATTCATGAAAAATAAGTTGATATTTTTATTTATCATTTGAGGTGTTCAGATCTAAAGTTGTTTCTTGGAGAACCGAACCAGTTTCTTGAGTATTCTTTTTCTGTTTTTGGTTTTTTCCAAAACAGTCAATATAGGTGGAATAAGTCTCCAATAATCATATTATAATTGATTATAATGATTTAAAATTTAATATTTTGTGTTAAATTAATTGTGAATTTTCTGTTTAAAAATTATTTTAAACCCGCTTTACTGGTGGTTTGGTGAATGGTAGAAACCTGTAAAATTGGTGTTCCGGAAAATGTGATTTTGATTTTGATTTTATAATATGGATTTTAAAATTGATATTTGATATATTTTTATCACATGGATTTGATTATTATTCTGTTATGAAAATTATTTTTTTAGTTAAATTAAATATTGGATTTCAATTTGTTGGTTTGATGGGTTTTAATAAAATATCAGTTTTATTGAAATGGTTAGAATTGGATTTTTGAAACAGTTTCAACATACATTGGAATTTGTGTGAGTTCATTTTAATGGGCCCTAAAAAAGGGAGTGTGATAGTATGGTACAATGTATGTGACCTTTAATTGGAGAAATGTGTTATTGGATCATAAGGTGATTTGGATGAGAGACTGATCATGAGTATGGAACTGTCAAACAATCATGCATGTGTAGGAGTGTGTTGAAAAATGGAATGGTGTCGAAAAAAATTATAATGAGAAATTGTTTTAAGGATATTTTTGGTTTTGGTTCTAGAAATGTGACATGATGGAAATTTGTTTAAAATATCACCTATGTACTTTTGGTTAAAAATTGTTTTACAAAACATGCTTATGTCTAGTTGTAAACTATTTTGGTAAATTGTTTTATATAATTGTTTCAAACCATTCTATCCTAGTGGAGTGAGTAGGAAAGTAATAATGGAAAACCTAATAAGTTTTATAATCATCCCTTCATTTATACTTTTGTTATTTTGTAGGTTCTATCTTCCAGGACATGAGAAAATGTAAATCTTCACAGGTTTTTAGTCCCACCTCGTGATACATAGGTTGTTTGGTGATATTATAGAATAGAGCTTGTGGAGCATGTAGTGTTGGTCATCCTTGAGACTTTAGTTATTTTACTTTTGTTTAATTTTATTGTTTTCATGTTTTCCATTATAGTAAAATTTTGTGTGGTTTTGATATAGATTACATGGTTGTGATGTCTTTCATTTTTTCAGGAATCAAATGGTGAGTTGTTGTGTTATGGTTTATTGGGTTAATGGTTTTATTATTTAATCGGTAAATCAACCCCCACTCTTATTTGTAACCCTTCAGAATTTATTTCCATCCATTGGTGTCTTATGGATGTATCCTAAGTCCTAGCGGAATCCCCCCACTATCTCAAACTAATGAGGAGAAGGAGGGATGTTATAAATGGTGTCATCTTTTTCCATCCCTACCTAGAAAGTGGTCTTCAGTTTCTTGGTCTTGGAGTTAAATTTATTCTTATATATTTCTTAGGATGGAATATTAGAAATGAGTAGTATTTTTATGACTTGAAATTTAGATAATAAAAATACATAACTAACCTTTTAATGCTGAACTTCAAGTTTCCTGGTATTTGGGTACATAAGTGTTTTGGAGACACTTATAGGATTATGGAAATATCATTGTCATGGGTTAAGGAAATGAGATGAGCATGACATGCATTAGATAAATGACTTCCCACTAGGACTTAATATTTCAATTTTGAAAAATTATATATGATGTGATTTATATTGATGGTTTTTGAAAAATGTTGATTTTTTTCAAATGATAGATTTAGAAAAGGGTATTGTTGGTGAATTAAGAAAATGGGTTGATTTTCAAATGAAATAATGGATTTCTCCAACATGGTTAAACTTATAAAATGTTTATTTTGGAAATAAATGTTTTGATAGTTCATGTGATATAATTTTAAATGCTAAGACTTTAGTTTCTATAGATTTAGCCTTATAGATTTTGTTATTTGTTTAGAAAATGTCCCTTGGTTGGTGTTACAGAAACCAACCAGAAGAAGCTGCAGATAATGTGGATGTGCCTAAACCACATGTGAACTAAGAGCTTATTTATAGTGTCATTTAATAATTCCAAGATGTGAGCATGAGGAACATGACAGATGTGAAAACACATGAGGATCATTTTGTCTAGATCATGAAGCCTAATCCTCCCATTTTTAGGGTGATTTTGAACCAAAAAATGCAAAGGTGTGGCTAGATAGGATAAATCGTAAATTTAATTTCTTCAACACACCAACAGAGTTAAAAGTCAGTATTTTAATGTATATGATCGAGGATCTTACATTCTATAGATGGGACCTAGCGGTATAGGACAAAGTAGATCAAGGCCTTAGTTAGGTGTATTTTGAAGAACTATTAAATAAACAATTCAATCCTCACTCATTCAGTATTAAGGGAAAAATGGGATTATTTATCTTGAATTAAAATGATATCTTTTCCATAGAATATGTTGACAAATTCATGAGTTTAGTGTGCTTTTGAACTTATTTTACAGCAAAGGTGGCCTTAAATGAATGCATTATAGAATCAGGGTTAATAAATAAGATTCAATAAAAAATTGTAGTGCTCTATATTAAGGATTATACAGAGATGATGAACAGAGTGATAGTGGATAAAAGTTATATATCTGGAACTATGGGAGGGTGACGTATGATGACACCTATGGGAAATGGTGGGAACTCATATTTTGGGAGCAGGAGGAAGAGGAAAACCTATTTCCAAGGTGGGTATCAAAATCATAAGGACATATTAGTAAACATTCCTCCATTATCCAAGAGAAATGATGGAAATTTCAAATCTGGTTCACTTGACCACATAAATAGAGAGTGTATAGAAAATCTTAGAGCATGTCATTACATTAAGAATATGGTCCATTTTTTAGTGTTGTTGTCAGAGTACTCTGAGGTCAGGTGATCGAGAAATATCTTAGGTGTCGCAAGAATCATATGCTTCAATAGGGTGAGGATAGAAGAATCAGACTCATATATAGATTATATCTAGCCATGATGATTATAGGAATACCATGAATCCTCAATAAGGGAATTCTCAGTAAGGAAATAAGGAGAAAAGTGAAACAATGAATCAATTATATGGACATGATCAGGTGATTTTGGATGATCATGTTATACCATCTATGGTAATAGGTATGATTATATTGAATTCTACCCTTATGAATGTTTTGTTTGATAATGTTTCATCACATTCCTTCATTTCTTCTTTTTTTGTTGATTTCCTATGTTTGAAACTTGAGATGATGACCTCTATTTTAAAACATCAATCCCCTATCAGTAAAAGAGAATGTCGAGCCTTTGTGTGTATATCATGTTTTATTATCATTGATGGAGTAATGAAACAGTGGGACTTCTCAGTTCTTGATATGGATTCCTTTGATGTAATCCTAGATATGGATTGGATGAAAACTTTCAAGGATAACATTGACTATTATAGTAGAACCATTAGTTTAACAAATGAGGACAACATCGAGAAACTGTTCAGAGGACAAAGGTTTGTAAAGACAGGTGTAGTAGGCTTGTTGGAACCAGCAATGGAAACTATATCATAACAATTGGTGGAATTATCCTTGGAATCAATAAAAGATATTGAGGATATCATTTTTCTAGTAGTTTTTGATCAATTTCTATATTTTTTTCAAATATTTTCACAATATTACTACATATAAGATAAGTGGAGTTAATGATTGATCTCCTCTTAGAAACTAGTCCTATATAACTTCAATATTATAGGATTACACTAATAAAGTTAAGGTAATTTAAATTGTAGTTTGAAGAGATAGAAAGAAAAGGGTTCATTTGGTTATGCACATATTTGTGGGAAGCACATGTCCTATTCGTGAATAAAAAATATGATACTATAAGGCTATGTGTTGATTATTGTAAGCCTAACTAAGTTATAATAAATAATAGATATCAACTTCTATAAATCAATGACCTGTTTGATGAATTTTGGAGAGCTTATTGGTTAACTTAAATTGAGTTGTGATCAGGATATCACAAATTGCGAGTTTGGAAGGAGGATATTCAAATGACAGCTTTCAAAAGTTTATATGGCCCTTATAAATACATAATATTTACTTTCAATCTTACAAATGCACAAGAAGTATTTATGGAACGGATGAATCAGATATTTAAAAGATATCTACATTATTTTTTTGTGGTGTTCTTGAATAAAATATATGTGTATTCAATGTCAAGGGTTGAGGATGATCAACAATTGGAGACATTTTTGTGAATCCTGAGAGATCATTGATTGTATGAAAAACTTTCTATGTGTGATTCTTTGATACAATAGGTACAATTTCTGAGGAATGTCATTTTTTAAAAGGTATTTCAGTGGATCCTGAAAAATATAGATGATGTTATATCTTAGAAAGTGACAAAAAATGTCTTTGTGATGTAAATAATTATTTGTCTCACTGGTTGTTATCCTCATTTTTTTGTGACTTCTCGTGAAAATAATCACATATGAATTATTTTAAAAAGAATAATGTTCAATTTTGATGGATTGAGTAATTCCAAGTCATTTAAAGAGATAAATATTCTCTAGAAATCAGCTCCTATCTTGATTTTTATAGAATTAGGATAGTGTTATGTGGTATATTTTTATTCTTCATGATTTGGGTAGGGATCTAATCTCATGAAATAAGACCACATGCTTTCTTATGTTTCATGGTATTTGAGAGTACATTCCATGAATTACCCAACACTTAACTTGGATTTAGCTATGGCCTTCCATGCCTTGAAGACATAGCATCATTTTCTCATTTATGAGAAATTTACTGTGTTTGCGGATCATAAGAACTCAAAACACAATTTCCCACAACAAGATTTCAATATGAGGAAAAATAAGTGGATAGAATATATTTAGATCTCTGAAATTAAATTGATGTATACATCGCAGAAAGGTAATTTGGTGGGAGATGAATTAAGAACAAATCCATATAGTATATTGAAAAAAAGCATCTAATGATAAGTAGTTGATGTTAGTATTAGATTATATGCATGTCAAAGATGAAGACTACAGGGATGTTGTGGTTTTCCTTTTGTTTTCCATGATTTCTAATATGGTAAAAATGGTTAAAGTGTTACAAACATCTAATGTGGAATTCCTAGTTATGAGTTAAAAACACAATGGTGGGGAGACCACTGAGGGATGGAAACTTAATAGGGTTTTGGTTTTGTGGATCAAAAAATATGTGGTTGTAACTATTTCTTATTATGAATAACATGTTCGTGCTTACTACAATTCCATATGGGTTGTACGTCCAGGAATACATAATAGGTATATGTTTTTGAAGGCATATTTTTTGTGGATTTGTATGAAATTGAAGGTGGATTTGTTTCTTACAAAGGGCATAACTTGTTATTAGGATAAGGTAAACCATAAATGGCTATTAGGTGTGTGGTAGTATTTACCCATCCTAGCATGTTTTTAAGAAATGATTTCTAGGGATTTTGTTATTGGTATTTCTAGAATGGTTCAAAAACACGAGGTCATATGGGATATAGTTGATCAACTCACAAAGTTGGATCATTTCATCCCTATTCGTTAAACTCATATAGTGGAGGATTTTTTAAAAAACTATATCCAAGAAGTGGTTAAGAGAAATTTCATTTGAGTTTCAAAATTCCAAGATAGAGATCCAAGGATTAAATTCTGATTTTGTAAATCCTTACTGAAATATTTTTGGACTCAGTTTACTATGTATACATCGTATCATCCTAAAATAGATGGTAAATATTAAAGGGTGATAAAAATTTTCTAATCTGTGTTGTGTGCTTCTGTAATGTATTTTGGTGGATCATGGGAGGATCATATTATTTTAGTGAAGTTATCATATAATAATAATTATTAGGCCATGATACATATGGTTTCTTTAGAATCATTGTAGGGGAATACTTGTTGTTCTCCACTTTGTTTGGTTTAAATGAGAGATACGTCATGAGTTGGGCTGAACCATATCCAAGAAATTATGAAGAAAATTCAGTTAAAAAATAGGATGGATACATCTCATATTTGTCATAAATCGTATGCGGATAATTCTCAAAGACCATTGTAATTAACGGTGAGTGAACATGTATTCTTAATGATCTCTCCAAGGCATGAAAATTTTAATTTTGGGAATATAGGAAAGTTATATCCTCGGTAAATTGGGCCTTTTAGATATTGGAATGGGTTATAAATGTGGAATATCATGTTTTATTTCCACCATGGTTCAGTTCGATGAAAAATGTGCTCCACATATCTCAGCTGAAAAAATATCAGCATGATCCTGACCATGTGATCGGATGGGATCATGTTGACCTAGAGATAGATGCATTATTGGTAGATATCATGATGACTATTTTTTATAGGTAGGATAATGTCTTTTCTTGGAAAACAATTGGTATAGTATATGTTTTATGGAATCATTGTCAGATTCAGGATGAGACCTGGGAACACAAGATGGAAATGAAAGAGAAATGGCCAAAACTCTTTTAGTGCAATGATGGTTTTCTAATTTCTAAAGATGGAAAGACTAGTGGGGATGTGAATGTAGTACACCCAGTTTTTGGTAAATAATTATTTCAATATTTGTTTATTTATATAAATTATTAGTGTGACTGTTGACAGGGTCCAGAGAACATTCAAAGAGTTTTTGGGGCAAAAGGGGAAGCACACAGGCTGTGCATGGTTTGTCAAAACTGTGCAGAAATCCTATGAGAAATGGTACGCTTTGGGAAATTTAAAATGGTATGTATGAAAGGTCTACACATGGTTAGTTAGATCCTATTATGGGGCCATGTTAATTTCTACCCAGATATTAGCTAACACATGGTTAGTGCATAGTTTTTCTAATCGTGCAAACTAACTATGTGCAGGGTCAAAGTGAGTTCCAAAAAAGTGGATCTCACACACTTTTGACTCGAACTAAAAATCTCTTGATCCCTTCCAGACCTAACATGGGATTATTCGAAAAACTATCCAATGTTAATTGGAATCTATCCACAGCCTTCCTTTGGTGTTTAGAAGCCCGATTCTTGTGGTATGTCATCATTCTTGCATCTTTAATATCATGTTTCCTTAGATCTACATCACCCCTCTTCATGGATTATTAGCTCTATAAACTCTGAGGATAGATATAAGAATATGGATTAAAAATAGTTTGTTATTTGATCTTTATCATGTTAGGGGAATAGATCTATGGTGGTTTTCTGGAGTATCGATCTGATTTTTTGACCGTTCTTCGTCTATTTTTTGTTTTCTCCAAAAAAAGAGGTTGGTGACTTCACTCTCAAATACTATTAGTATAAATTATTAACATGATTTAAAATTGAATATTTTTTGTTTAATATTTGGTGAATTTTCTGTTTAAAAATCATTGGAAATCCTTAATAGTGACAGTTTGGTGAATGGTGGAAATCTGAAAAAATGGAGTTCATGAAAATGTGCTTTTTCACTTCATTTTAAAATATGAATTTTAAAATAGGGATTTTATGGATTTGTGGAAAATAAATTTGATTAATATTTTTTCAATAAAAGGAATTTTTTATTGAAATGAAACTGTACATTTTAATTGGTTGGATTAATGGTTTTTAATAAAATACCAGTTTTATTGAAATGGTTTGAATTAGTAAGTTTAAATATTTTTACATACATTGGGTTTTGTGTGAGTTCATGTTGATGGGCTGTGAAAAAGGGACTTGTACCAATGAGGTACATAGTATGTGACCTTAGACCAGGGGCATGTGTAAGTAGGACACAATGATAATTGGTTGTAATACCACCCATGAGTATGGAACTATAAAAAAAACATGCATGTGTGGGTGTGTGGTGAACAATGGAATGGTTATGAAAAAATTATATTAAGAATGGGATTTAAGGATTTTTTTTCTTTTATGGAAATATGACCTACTGGAAGGTTGGTTAAAATTGAACTTGTGTACTTTGGGTTATAAATTATTTTTGGACTTCCTTATATCGAGTTTTAATTTTTTTTGGGAAATTTTTTTATAAAAAATATTTGGTATAACTGTTGCTAACCATTTAATGTTAGTGGAATGATAGGGATGTCATTGTGGAAAACCTACTTAGTTTTATACTGATCCTTACTTTGGCACTTTAATTATTTTTCAGATGTAATCTTCTAGGACATGGGAAAAAGTTAAAGTATAACGTGTTATTAGCACCACCTCCTGATACTTAGATTGTTTGGTAATGTTGGAGCATGGATATTGTGGATCCTGGAGTCTTAGTCTTCTAAGAGTCTTTAGTTGTTTTTCCACTATTTACATTGATATTTTTGTTGTCTTCTATTGTAGTACAATTTTGTGAGGTTTTGATATAAATGAAGTGGTTGAGTTTTCTTTCCTTTATTGATGAAAAAAATAGCGAGTTGTTCAGTTATTTTTTTCTGGGTTAATGGTTTTATTTTTTGATGGGTAAATTTTCCCCCATTTGTTTTTAAACCCTTTGGCATTTATCGCTAGACTTTGGCATATTGGGGATGTCTCTTAAGGCCTTGTATCATCCTCCCACCATCTCAAGAAAACGAGGATAAGGGGGGATGTTACAGATTTAGTTTTTTTAATCAGTGGATCAACCACATGAGAGACACATGTACTTTTGATGAAACATCACCAACCACTATCTTTGCTAGAATTTAGGTCTCAGATAAAGTGGGATCTAACTAGGTGGCCATCAATGGATTATTTATTTTTCCCCTAGGAGTTTTCTCCTATATTATATTAATAGCTGGAGTGGGATCATAAAATAAATCTATAATAATTATTTATATTTGATTCAGGCTAGTAACAACATCCACTTACATAATAGTGGAATTATTGTGAGACACACAAGGTTTTTTATAAGCCTACCCAGCCAATAAGGGATCCATTTCCATTGTTGTTCTTGACTATGGGTCATATGTGAAGGGGTCCTAGACTTTCTCCTTACCCTTAACAAGGATTCCCATCATGTGGTCTCATCATTCCTATTTATTTTCCATAACATACATACCATAAATCTCATACATTAGAATGAGTAGTATATAATGTAATTTCAATTATTAGTGAATTTTTTAATTTTTTGTATTGAATTTCCAAGGTAATTATATTTTTTATGGTTTTGAGGCACTTCATCAACATGTGTTGTATCTAGGTCCACTTCTACCCATACACTAATTTTTTCCCCTAATATTAGATTTTCAATTTTTATAATCATTATAATGATAATTCTATCAAAATAATAAATATTTTACAGATTTGGATGATGCTAATAAAAACAACTTGGATTCAAGATATTAATCTAAACTTGGGAATACATGTTCCTCACATTAGAGGGTCAAAATTCTAATCCCACAAATATATTATGAGGAGGCATAGTTTTAGGGATACAGATCCAAAACACTAGTATATTATTATTATATATATTAATATGGAATAAAATGTGTTAATAACCCTTTTTCATCATATTTATTTTCCCCTCATTAAATCCTTATATTTTAGAGGTCCTTTTAAAGAGTTCATTGAACTTCCACAATCCCCCCCTAGTGTAGTAACCATAGAAATTATAGTGAACATATAAGGTGAAAATATCTCTATGATTACCTCTTGATTCTTATCCATGTAATCCACCAAACTCTAATTAATAATCATACTAGTGGATGTTATGTTGAAGTTAGAGATGGATAATGTTAGAGTCAATTTGATGACTTCAGCAAAATCACTCTTCATGTCAATCATCCAGAAGTCCATGATACAATTAATATATATAGGATTATTTACTATAATATTTTGATGGAAATATTTATTCCCATGGAAATATAATTAATGCTGATATGGGGAGTTATTCTTTCCCATTAAATTATTTAATCCATGAATAGACACACAATTTATATTGTAATTACCTAGATTGCCTCATTTTTCCATAGTCATCCTAAATAATAGTAATAATAACTATAATAATAATAATAATAATTAGAAATGAAACTTGTTATGTGATGAAAAAAACCAAAAACCCCACATATTTTTGAAAATGATATCACTATATAGTTCAAGGTATATTGTGAAAATGAATTTACAATATGAAATATAGTTAAAATAATTCAATAAATTCCCCTAAAAAATTAAAGGATTTGTTATATATAAATTTTTTATTCAAAATCATATCTTTGAAGAACCTCCTTACTATTTATATCATCCACTCCATTTACATTTGATATTCATCATAAGCATGAATCTATAAGCCTCTAAAAATCATAGTAAACCAAGAAATCCACAAAAAAAATATTTTTAACTATAGGGATCACCACAACATAATAATGAAATGAGTAGAAAATAATATTAAGTCCAAAAAACTGGGATAAATAGATCTATATTTATTGAAAATAACAACCAATGAAATAATCAGTTCATTTGAGCATAGAATATGAAGATAAAAGGCATTATTTGTGATTCCTAATAGAAACAGATTCTATCTTCCATTGTAATAGATTTGGACAAACAACATAAATATTCCAATAATTATTTCTATTCTTATTATTTTTTAAAGGAGTAATAAAATCAAATTATATAAATTAGCCATCATCCCAAGATAAATTATTTTATATTGAATAAAAAGTATAAAATATCTTTCATGTATCTAGTATTTTAGGTTTAATCATATCTCAAACAACAATTTCATCACGGAATTATCCTACCTTATTGAGATTATATAAACTGAAAACAACCAAATTAATTATATAACACAAAACAATCTATCTGCAAGCATAGAAAACTAGACATAGTCATTCATCCCCAATGAAATATGTTATTAGACATCTTAATAGAAGCATGATGTATTTAAAATCATACATATTAATAAAAAACTTCTCACATTGATACCTTCAAGACCGACACCACTATTTGACATGTATTTATTAAGAAGAAAATATACAATCTTTAGTGGTTTATCCTAAAACATTATATAAATGACCCCAAATCCTTAATATTATCACATTCACTATCATTGAAAACCTAGAACATTAAAACTCATAGTTTTATAATGAAACAAAAAGTAAAATAATATTTCTATAATCACATATTTAAAGGAACAATCCAATCATAATTATCAAGTGTTAGAAAGGTAATCGAAGTAAAATTTTCTATAAGAAATATCATTTCTATTGAGTATAAATGAAATTAAAATTAGGGTCATGATGAAACTTATTTATTCTTTGGAAATTATTTATTCTATAATTTGATTATAATCATCCACACTTATGACTATAGACCTATATTTCATAAATGATATTGAATATTTGACATCTGTACATGAAACAATATCCCATGTGATTCCTTAACTGTAATTATGATATTTTTTGAGTTTATTACCCAATCTACATTTTCACCTTCCCCTATCTATTATGATGATTCAGTTTCTACTATATTTAAGATTGTTTGATGATATTTTTATTATTCTATGGAATTTATGTCATTATAATTCCTTTAAAATTCCTTGATTTTAGTTACAATAGTTCAATTAAGTGTTGAATAATTTTTTCTCTTCATTTAGTGATTAACTTTGGTAAATCCATAAGAATCGGTAATAATTTTTTTAGCTTTTGTTAGACATTAATGAAGATAATTTTATTATTCCTCTCGAACCTTTTAACAGTAACTCTAAAAATCATTTTCATTATCAATTATTTCCTTTATTTTTTCTCCATCTTCATCCAATACATGAGGATCCTTCACTTCTAGTTATTTAATATTTTAAAATTTAGAGGGTCTTATAATATCATCAAATTTTGGCTTACCATTTTCAATCCATTTAGTTTTCCTTATAACTAGAGGATTATTATGTTGTCTCATTACAATCATAGAATAATAGGATGTTGATATATATAAAAATTTGAAGTAGGATGAAATATAACTTTTTGATTGAAAATATTCAACCTAAAAAATTCACCATTTTGAATCCTGATATCAAAATTTAGTTATTTCGTGACATCAAAATCAACATATATCATTTCCATAGAGGTCCTATACAATTTAAGTATAGATGAATTAATTTTTATAGGTTTTATAATATGTTATACAATAAGAAAAAAGCACACTTGTATTGAATATTTGAATTAAAATACCTTCTATACCCATTCAAATGTGATAAAGAGGATGTTCAACATGAAGACTAAAATCTAGTAACAATTTCACCACATTCACAGTACATCCATAAAAAACCAAGAACCTTTGGAAAAACATCTGTTAAATTCTCCATGTAATGAACATAAAATAAAGACATAAAGGAAAAAAATTAAGCATACATTAATTCAAATGAGACCAAGGATTTATAGTTTTGTTATAATGAATTTATGTGAAGGTTGATGCTTAAAAAATTTAAAACATAGGGAGATAATAATAATAATAATAACAATAATAATAATAATATTTAATATATCAATATTATATCTATGTGGTGTAATGTAGGTGTTCCCATGTGGTTCGTCACGTAGTAGTAATTTATATTAAAAATAATATTTATACTGTTTAAATATAATTATTAGTATATATAAATTAAAAAATTCATTTTTCAATTAAATATTTGTTTTGAAAAAGTGAATATCCCTTCATAAACATTTTTTCCATATATACCATGAATTCAAGGATTTAAAATCCTTTTAGGAACTTTAAAATGGAATTTTGACCATTTAAATAATCGATCATTGGTGTTGATGGAAATTTGGACTTGGAAAATTATGACCATATCACCATGGCCATTTTATTGATTGTAACATAATGGTTTCTTTTATTATATCATTTGGAGCACCTAAGATAATTAATTTTATAAAAAATGTCTTGAACTTGACCATGTGTTAATATAGATTATCAATAATTTAAATGATAATGATGCAAGAAGAAATCCCGGTGAGATCAAGTCTATCAGTTAGATTACTAATAATCATCATGATGAAAAATTTTACATAATGTTAATTTTTGATAACATTCATAAAAGATATAGAAGTGGATGAACATTGAATTGATTTTTGGGGTTATTAAAATTTAGGGACTGTTATTTGTTGATTTTATATCATTTACTTATAAGGTCTGATGAAATTTTTATGGATGATGAGAGTTATAGATACTATGAATGATTTATATTCTATGTAATCAAGATGTATAATGGAAACTTGATGTAACACCCCAAGATTTATGAAAAATGTTCTTTTTAATTTCATTGATGTCCTGTGTTGTACGCTTCACCAAAAGGAGCTTGTACTACATGAGTCCCTGACTTGGCTTGCATTATACGCAATCACTCCCTTCCATGATAGCATATGTTGTACGCAATACCGAGTTTCACTAAACAATGATATGTTATATAAACTAGCCATTATGAATAGTAATACCCACTTTTTGAAATTTTATTTTTCAAAATGGAATTTATTATTTGATTCAGAATATCAAAAAAATCGTAGGGTGAAATTTTGGTATTTTTCTAAAAACATTCAATTTTTGATGAATAGTGAAAACACAGGGTTACTATTTAAAAACCGAATTTTTATATAAATAATTATTTATTTTATTTAAATTTATTTTAGGTAAAAATTGATACGCAATTCCTATATAAGTTCAATGTAATTCACTGGAGTCATTTTATAATTATTTTAGACATATAAAAATTTTATTGAACTTTTCACCGTCATTTACCCACCTCCTAGGAGAATTTAAAAATTTACATAAAACGTAATGTTACCGCTTCTGTGAGTGGAATTATTAAAATATGAGAGACACAATTAATATTAATGAGTAAAATTTGGTTCAATAAGATAAAAATAATTTTTGGTGAATAGTACCTTTTACTTTTTTTACCACGGTTAAAAGTAAATAGGGTAATTAAGGGTAAAAATGATATTATTATTACCCTGACACATGTCCTAATTATATTGGATTAGTGTAGTTCCACCATAAACAACCCTAGAGATAAAATATTAACCTTAAGGTCCACTTGGATTAGATTAGGACATTTATTATTATTTTATTTAAAGAAGAATTAAAATAGTTAAAATCAAAGTTTAATAACTAAAACATTTTTAATATAGGGTTATACATAAGATAAATTCAACTATAAATATTCATTAGAAATATAAAAATATTTCATATATAATGGTTTTTTATTTATAATTTTTTGACATTAAATAATATAATTTATTTATGACACAATGATGATGTAGTAATTACCTTATTAATGAAATATTAACATAATTGATGTTATAAATACCGAAATAAAAGTAATTTTAGAATTTTTTTATGAATTAAACTAATTATATAGGTTAATATTACAAGTTAGTATTGACTTAATTAACTTGGTTCAAACTAATAATGCTGTTATAATTTTCACAAAAATCAAGTACCAAATAGTGCCAAAATTGACATAAAATAGTTTTTAAAAAACTATTATATTATTAATTGTTATTTTATTCATAAAAGTCTAAGGTTATGAAAAATGAATTAGATAATGATATATATATTAATAATTAACTACTTGGGGTTCTTTTGGCTTATAATAGTATGTTTATTAACACTATAGTGTATGAAAAAAAGAAGACACGGTAAAAGTAAAATTATTTAACTTAAAGTTAAATATAAATTATAAGGTTAAAATAGTAACCTAAACTTGTCTAAAATCGATTGGTTGAGAGGATTTAGACCCATTCCAACCTTATATTTGAAATAAATCAATTTTCATCCATTAAAAATTTAATATGATATTATTATAAAATAATATTTTATGTTTTTCCTAAGGTGCCCCTATCCTCCCTTATAAAAGGGCACCTCCTCCCTCTCCTCCTCACACCACCTTGAGCCTTCATGCTCGGCCAATGTGACACCCCAGGTAAATAAAGAATATGAAATTTTATTATTTATCCAAATTTGTGAATAAAATATTAATATGACTTTAAAGGGAACGATATGCTCGATGGTGTACCCAACACGCAACAACGAGTTTCTTGGGAATCTTACGTTGCACTCTAATAATAAAATAATATTATTTTAAATGGTAGTTAACATTTAGACGTTGTATTGGCAGGAATGGATAGAAATAACTAAAATATGATTATATATGTTTTTTAAATTTTTTTACATTTATCCAAAGGCTTAAAATACAGAAAGAATTCAATTTTAGGCTTTTATACCCTAATTTTCACTAAAGGTTCACTTATCGCCTTTTGATGGAGAACTGTAATTAAATATAGTTTTGATCATTCTTATACATTATTTTGGACAAAATAAAACTCTTCTTTAGAATCGGGACATCAAATTTTAATTTGTGTAAATTTTTGGTATTTTTCCGATAAAGTTCATTTTTTAATGAATAGTGTAAAATGTTGTATTTTAATTCAAAACCTCTTTTTAATCTAATTTATTTATATGATTAGATTATCTTTTGAATTGGTTTTAAAGTGAAATTAGAAAATATTTTTACCATTAAATCCAATAGTGGTCGTTGGAATTAATTTCACTTTGAAATCAGACTTAAACTAGTGTCAATCTTTTGAAACTTATTGTTTTATAAAAACACGCTATTTGATCTGACAGCAGGAATTAATTATTAAATTAATTAATGTGACTTATATGTTTTGAATTTTGTAAAATAGACTTCATTTTTGAATTCGGAAAATCAAATATAGCTTAGGGTGAATTTTTGGGATTTTTCTGAAAAACTTCAAATTTTGATGAATAGTGAAACCACTAAGTGGTAATTTAAAAAACTGATTTTTCCGTTTAAATGAAAATTTGCCATCTTTGTGTTTTGAATTTCGAAAATCCGACATACATGGTTGTCATTAAGAAGTAAAATGTGGTTCAATGGGATAAAAATAATTTTTTGGTGAATAGTAACTTATTAAGTTTTTAATCGCGATTAGAGGTAATTAGTGTAGTTTAAGGTAAAAATAATGTTTTAATAATATGAAATGAACTTGACACATGTCCTAACCTCATTAGATGTGTAATGGCCGACCAAGACAAGGCATGAGTCAACTTGGGGACCCCATGGAGCAACTTTGGTTGGGAAATGACATAAATAACTTTTTATTTAATGTAAAAGTAAAAATGACACAAACATAATATGTTTTACGAAAACAATGTTTACATGGGGTTATAAAGATCGGATTTTTGATTATAAATATTCATTGGAAAGATAAAACGATTTACTACATCATAGTAAATTTTTTATAATTTTTAGAAATTAAATAAATTAAATTATTTATGACATCATAATGATGCAGTGATGACATCATAATGATGCAGTGATGACATCATTATCTGACGATTTAAATAAAATGAGAAGATAATGTAAAATATATGACCTAGACATGTCTAAAAATTATTGGATGGGTGGATTTAGATCCCTTATCACCATATACACGAATTATATCAATGTGGGACCTTTTAAAACCGAAAAACATTTTCAAATAAAGTAATATTTCTTACTTTCCAAAAGTGCCCCTCCTCTCCTCTTATAAAAGGCCCACACCTCTACCTCATTTCACACACTCCTCAAGCCTTTGGCTCGGCCAAACCCTGACCATTTAATCTCTCCACATCCCTCTCCTAATCCTATTGGATTACCTTTGGGCAGAATCCTTTCAAAGGAAGCCTTTAGGCTCAAATCAAAAGGAGTTACACTTTTAAAGGTAATTCATTCTCTCATGTTCATTTGTTTTATTTTTCTTCTAAAACCCCCTAAACTCTTTTTATTTACTTATTTTGTAACAACACCAGTATATTAAATATACTAGGATGTTGTTATAAGATTTATTAGAGCTAAACACTCACACAACTACATCAAATGGTTAAAGAACATACGGTTTCCGTGGATGGTGAAATTCTGCCTCCCGAAACGATGATTGTTCAATACTCATTTAACACCTTCAAAGGTGGCCATTATGATGTCACTATTTTTATATATGATATATAATATGTTTATGTTTTACTTATGCTTCTGTATTTCTCATTTGTGTCTTACCTTTATGGCTTCCATTATGGGTATACGTGATATCTTCATTTTAGGAAGTGCGGACTACCGCCCCCTCAAAGTGATTTGATTCGTTAAATACCATATATGGGACGAATAAAGGATGGAACTATGATATTATATATGATATTATACTGGAATTATAATATAACTTTATATAATTATTATTCCATTCTATAAAATAAGAAATAGAAATGGAAGTAGCGTTCATGCGTACGTACGGCTTACCGTCTCCATGAACGGTGCATTTCATTTCATACCTCTAAATGATTATGTAATGTTATAAATACATGCATTTACTGGATATATATGAAATATATTATATCTACATCGTGAATACAATTCTGGATATAATAAACATTTGGCCACACGAACAACATGTAATTGTAAGAAGTCCACTTTCGACTTAAGAACCAAATATCGGCAAAACAAATATTATTAACTTAAATGATTACATAATGTTTATGACATGGTAATAAGTGATATAAAAGGAATAATGAACTTGAAAAAGGTTCTTAAGGAAGTATAAATTAACTCAAGTTTATTATTCTGGAGATTAAAGAACGATCGAGTCAAGTCGGACCTGAGGTAAGGGATCCTACTCCTCTCTTTCTTCTTAAGTACACTCTTTTATGTCATTCCTTTTAAAGCTCATCTTTCGTGTTATTGGGATGTTCTTTTATATTACTCTTATTGTAATTTTTATGTTATTGCGATGAGAGACCCTATTCTCTCTCATCAATCCATTTTGGAAGTTTTGAGTGGCGCCGTTAGGCTGCCGAATTTTCGTAAGAGATCTAACCTCTCTCTTTCTTTTTAAGTACTCTCCTTTTTGTCACTTCTTTTAAGCTCCTCTTTTTTATGATGGGGGATGTTCTTTTATATTCCTATTTCTTTAAACATTATATGATGAGAGACCCTATTTGATCTCATCAATCCATTTTTTGTATGTTCTATGTGGCGTCGTTAGGCTTCCGAGTTTTCGTAAGGGATTTTTCATCTCACTTTTATTCCCGTGAGATTTATGCTACATTTGCCACAATTTCCTTTGAGTGGTGTAAGTACTGCCCATTATTCCACTCTTTGTGTAATATAATTTTGTTTATGAGTATTTACATCAATGATTTATTGTCCTTCTTTCATGGGGTGTATGCTTTGAAGGATACCCAAGTCGGTAAGGGAACCTTTCACCCTCCTCTTTTTAAAAGACTTCTTTTGTTGGGTCTTTTAATTTACATATTGTTATGTTAGGATATGTTCTCATATATCCTTATTGATGTAACTTTTATGTCCAAGTGATGAGATACAATTTTTATCTCTCATCAACTCATTTTGATGTGACGTCGTTAGACTGTCAAGAGAACTTCTTAACCCAATTTCGATTTCATTGGGTTCAACATGTAGTTATTGAATATGTCATCCTTTGAATATGTGTAAATGACCTTTTATTGTTTTACACTTAATATCCACTTATATTGAGTGTATTTATATTTGTCACACATAATTTTGAGATTGATTTATCCTTAATTTAAGGATACCTTCTTTATAAGGGATTTCATCACATTTGACATTTCTATTGAGACTTCATTGTTGTTATGCACCAATTCACTATTAAATGGTGTGTATACTGTCCTTTGACATATTATATCATGAATCCCTTTATTCTCATGATATTATAAAGTTCTGATTAAATTTTATTCCACAATTATTTGTATTCAAGAGTCTCTCATTTTGTTAAAAAAACTCTTTAACAAAAATATCATTTTAAATGTTTTAAAGATTTATTATTCTAAATCTTTATATTTAATGTCCATGTTTTCAAAATGGTTTTAAGTATTTATTTATATGGACATTAATGTCTTAAAATTATAATTCCATTAAAAGCTTCAAAGTGGTATGGGACACTTTGATTCAAAAATCTATTTTAAATGGTTTTTGAAAATGGATTGATTAATTCAATATCTGGGAATTACTTATTGTGATTGAAAATGAAATGTTGTTATTGAAATGTTTATATTTTCAATATTTTATGTGTAATAATGGTACTTGGACATTATGACGGGTGGTTTCGTGAAAACCAGGACTGGTGGTTACGTTATAACCTCCAATGCATTGGGTATGGAAGTCGGCCGTATGGCTATTCCATTAAGTATGTATGGAAATTGGTCGTATGGCTATTCCATTAAGTGATATGTGTGGAAGTCGACTGTATGGTTATTCCACTTAAGTATGTTTATGTCCCAAGGTACCTTTATATATGTTATGTGTTCTTTATATGGGTTTTATGGCAATCCTTTGGTTACAAAAAGGTATGTAATGATACTTTTTTTTTCAGTGAAGAGTTTTTACTACTTCATGAAGGTGAAAAGTATTACATTGATAAAGTATTCATGGTTTACTTGTTTTTTTTGAAAAACTAACAGTTTTCATTCTTTGTGTATTCCCTTACTGAGCTTCTTATGCTCATCCCAAGTTTTTGAAATGTCTTTCACAGGACTTAGCGTGGAATATGGTCAAGGATGGGATCAAGGGAAAGTCATGCTACCTAAAATATGGAACTATACATGTTTCTTTTTAAGAGTTTTTATTTTATGGAAATTTAGTAGAAGCGACTACTTTGTAATCTTTTGAGATGTAATAGTTATGTCCTAATTCTATAAAAATCTAAACCTGAAAAGATCCTCAATGTGAATTACTCATTTAATTCAATATTAAGTAAGGTTTAAGGCTGGGGCCTTATAGTTGGTATCAAAGGTCAGTTTAGATAACTTTAGAGGTTAGGGTATTCTCTAAGCATAAGTGACATTACCATAATGGTTAGGATTTCAGAAAGAGTCCTAGTTTTAGATAAAGTGAATGAGTAAGTGTATCTTAGTGTTTAACTTCCTCATTAGTACATGATGGTTATGTTGATATACTCACACTGACCTTTTTGGTTTTAGTAAATGGCTGGATCTAGCAGGCACCAAAGTGACAATGGGTTTGAAGGAAACTGTGGTGGTTCTCTGATTAAGATACTGGATGAGATGGGGGATTCAATGAGGAATCTCATAGTTGTTCTAAACCAACTATCAAGGAGTCATGATCAACCACTTCAACCTTGGTGAGTTCTCTAATGCATCATGTACGAGATGTCCAACTCGATGTGGAAATTCAGGTAATAATTATTAAGGTAACCATTAGGGTTTATATGAACCTTAATTTTTAGGTAATTATGGGTTATTCTATGATATGCTGTAAAATGAAAGGCATGAGATAAACTTGAGGTTAAAATATGTTATGATTATTCTTGAAGATTTTATCTCATTTTGGGGAATGTTTTAAGAATTATATAGTTTTGGAAAAAGGACAACACGCAGACCATGTGACAACCCGTCGTGTCGGACAAAGCCGCGGGAATCGAACCCACAACTAAAGTGCGACTGGTATTTATCGCCTACCACTGGACTACGTGAAGTCCATGTTTAGTTTGACTGATTCTTTTTAGTTATATGATTTTATGTATTAAGAGTAAGTTGATTTTGGTTTATTTATGAAAATGATTAACCTATCATGGAGGATATGTGATTAGGATAATTACTTTTCAATAAGAGACTTTAGGAGCAACTGATGTTGTTTGGAGATAAATGTTACGATTTAACTTGGAAGACTATGTGACTAAATCCTTCAAATATTTGGGTTTCAACCTTAGTTTGGATTACTTTGAAGAATTTTATGGACAAATTGTTTATCTAAGGGACCTCGTTGAACTTTGGGTTTTGTTGGACAAATTTTGGAGATTAAGAATATATTTTCTTTTTATAAAGGGTTATCCTTTTCTGGATTATCTGATCTTGTACTAACCTTTTGGTTTTGGTTTTGGTTAAAGCCTAAAGAAATGGTAAGTATATAGTTCTCTTTGGTGGATTAGGTGATTCTCTAGAAGTTGATTATAGTACTCTTAATGTGAACAAGTCTTCCTAAATACTCGTCTTTTGGAGAAAATATGAGTTTGTGTAAGGAATCTAATAAAAGTTGAAAGTCAACATGATAAGTGATTATGTTTCCTTATGAATAATTTCCTCAATAAAAAGTATCTTAAAACAAAAATTTTGTCTATTAACTTTTCCTACTGGGGAATCTAATACCGTTTAACCCATCACAAGTTTGTGATTTTCTCATGGTTAACTTTCTCCTAAACATGTTTTCTATGACTCTCCATCAGAACATGACCCTTTGATTTTTTTTCCATGTCCATGATTTCCTACATGGAATCCTAGTATGGGTTAACTTGGATGACCTTTGTACTTATCTTTCTTTATTTTAAAGTGATTGTTTTACTGACTCTTGTTTCGATGTGGACTTTCAAGGTTGTTTCCAAACTCAATTTTAAAAATTGCGAGGATGCAATTCCCAAAATGGGGGAAGGATTTAACACCCCAGGTAAATAAAGCAAATGACATTTTCTTATTTATCCAAATTTGTGAATAAAATATTAATATGACTTTAAAGGGAACGATATGCTCGATGGTGTACCCAACACGCAACAACGAGTTTCTTGGGAATCTTCGTTGCACTCTAATAATAAATTAATATTATTTTAAATGGTAGTTAACATGTAGACGTTGTATTGGCAGGAATGGATATAAATAACTAAAATATGATTATATATGTTTTTTAAATGTTTTTATATTTATCCAAAGGCTTAAAATACAGAAAGAATTCAATTTTAGGCTTTTATACCCTAATTTTCACTAAAGGTTCACTTATCGCCTTTTGATGGAGAACTGTCATTAAATATAGTTTTGATCACTCTTATACATTCTTTTGGACCAAATAAAACTCTTCTGTAGAATTGGGACATCAAATTTTACTGTGTGTAAATTTTTGGTATTTTTCCGATAAAGTTGATTTTTTTAATGAATAGTGTAAAATGTTGTATTTTAATTCAAAACCTCTTTTTAATCTAATTTATTTATATGATTAGATTATCTTTTTAATTGGTTTTAAAGTGAAATTAGAAAATATTTTTACCATTAAATCCAATAGTGGTCGTTGGAATTAATTTCACTTTGAAATCAGACTTAAACTAGTGTCAATCTTTTGAAACTTATTATTTTATAAAAACACGCTATTTGATCTGACAACGGGAATTAATTATTAAATTAGTTAATGTGACTTATATGTTTTGAATTCGGAATATCAAATATATCTTAGGGTGAATTTTTGGGATTTTTCTGAAAAACATCAATTTTTGATGAATAGTGAATCCACTAAGTGGTACTTATAAAAACTGATTTTTCCGTTTAAATGAAAATTTTCCATCTTTCTGTTTTGAATTTTGAAAATCCGACATACATGGTTGTCATTAAGAAGTAAAATGTGGTTCAATGGGATAAAAATAATTTTTTGGTGAATAGTAACTTATTAAGTTTTTAATCGCGATTAGAGGTAATTAGTGTAGTTTAAGGTAAAAATAATGTTCTAATAATATGAAATGAACTTGACACATGTCCTAACCTCATTGGATGTGTAATTGCCGACCATGAATAGCCATGGTTCAACATGGGGACCCCATGGAGCCACTTTGGTTGGGAAATGACATAAATAACTTTTTATTTAATGCAAAACTAAAAATGACACAAATGTAATATGTTTTATGAAAACAATTTTTACATTGGGTTATAAAGATCATATTTTTGAGTATAAATAGTCAATGGAAGGCTAAAAAGATTTAATACATCATAGTAATTTTTTTTTATAATTTTTAGACATAAAATAAATTAAATTATTTATGACATCATGATGATGCAGCGATCACATCATTATCTGATGATGTAAATAAAATGAGAAGATAATGTAAACTCTATGACCTAAACATGTCTAAAACTTATTGTATGGGTGGATTTCGATCCCTTATCACCTTTTCCACGAATTATATCAATGTGGGACCTTTTAAAACCGAAACACATTTTCAAATAATGTAATATTTCTTACTTTCCAAAAGTGCCCTCCTCTCCTCTTATAAAAGGCCCCCACCTCTACCTCATATCACACACTCTTGAAGCCTTTGGCTCGGCCAACCCCTGCCCATTTACTCTCTCCACATCCCTCTCCTCATCCTAGAGGATTCCCTTTGGGCAGAATCCTTTCAAAGGAAGCCTTTAGGCACAAATCAAAAGGAGTTACACTTTTAAAGGCAATTCATTCTCTCATGTTCATTTGTTTTATTTTGCTTCTCCAACCACCTAAACTCTTTTTATTTACTTATTTTGTTACAACACCAGTATCTTCAATATACTAGGATTTTTTTATAAGATTTATTCGAGCTACACTCTCACACAACTACATCAAATGGTTAAAGAACATACGGTTTCCGTGGATGGCGAAATTCTGCCTCCCGAAACGATGATTATTCAATACTCATTTAACACCTTCATAGGTGGCCATTATGATGTCACTATTTTTATATATGATATATAATATGTTTATGTTTTACTTATACTTCTGTATTTATCATTTGTGTCTGACCTTTATGGCTTCCATTATAGGTATACGCGATATCTTCATTTAAGGAAGTGCGGACTACCGCCCCCTCAAAGTGATTTGATTCGTTAAATACCATATGTGGGACATATAAAGGATGGAACTATGATATTATATATGATATTATACTGGAATTATAATATAACTTTATATAATTATTATTCAATTCTATAAAATACGAAATAGAAATGAAAGTAGCGTTCATGCGTACGTACGACTTACCGTCTCCATGAACGGTGCATTTCATTTCATACCTCTAAATGATTATGTATTGTTATAAATGCATGAATGTACTGGATATATATGACATATATGATATCTACATCGTGAATACAATTCTTGATATAATAAACATTTGGCCACATGAACAACATGTAATTGTAAGAAGTCCACTTTCGACTTAAGAACCAAATATCGGCAAAACAAATATTATTAACTTAAATGATTACATAATGTTTATGACATGGTAAAAAGTGATATAAAAGGAATAATTAACTTTAAAAAGGTTCTTAAGGAAGTAGAAATTAACTGAAGTTTATTATTCAGGAGATTAAAGAATGATCGAGTCAAGTCGGACCTGAGGTAAGGGATCCTACTCCTCTCTTTCTTCTTAAGTACACTCTTTTATGTCAATCCTTTTAAAGCTCATATTTCTTGTTATTTGGATGTTCTTTTATATTACTCTTAATGTAATTTTTATGTTCTTTTGATGAGAGACCCTATTCTCACTCATCAATCCATTTTGTAAGTTTTGAGTGGCATCGTTAGGCTGCCGAATTTTCGTAAGAGATCTAACATCTCTCTTTCTTTTTAAGTACTCTCCTTTTTGTCACTTCTTTTAAGCTCCTATTTTTTATGATGGGGGATGTTCTTTTATATTTCTCTTTCTGTAAACATTATATGATGAGAGACCCTATTTGATCTCATCAATCCATTTTTTGTAAGTTCTATGTGGCGCCGTTAGGCTGCCGAGTTTTCGTAAGGGATTTTTCATCTCACTTTTATTCCCGTGAGATTTATGCTACATTTGCCACAATTTCCTTTGAGTGGTGTAAGTACTGCCCATTATTCTACTCTTTGTGTAATATACTTTTGATTATGAGTATTTACATAAATGACTTATTGTCCTTCTTTCATGGGGTTTATGCTTTGAAAGATACCCAAGTCGGCAAGGGAACCCTTCACCCTCCTCTTTTTAAAAGACTTCTTTTGTTGGGTCTTTTAATTTACATATTGTTATGTTGGGATATGTTCTCATATATCCTTATTGATGTAACTTTTATGTACAGGTGATGAGATACAGTTTTTATCTCTCATCAACTCATTTTGATGTGACGTCGTTAGGCTGTCAAGAGAACTTCTTAACCCAATTTCGATTTCTTTGGGTTCAACATGTAGTTATTGAATATGTCATCCTTTGAATATGTGTGAATGAAATTTTATTGTTTTACACTTAATATCCACTTATATTGGGTGTATTTATATTTTTCACACATAATTTTGAGATTGATTTATCCTTAATTTAGGGATACCTTCTTTATAAGGGATTTCATCACATTTGACATTTCTATTGAGACTTCATTGTTGTTATGCACCAATTCACTATTAAATGGTGTGTATACTGTCCTTTGACATATTATATCATGAATCCCTTTATTCTCATGATATTATAATGTTCGGATTAAATGTTATTCCGCAATTACTTGTATTCAAGAGTCTCTCATTTTGTTAAAAAAACTCTTTAACAAAAATATCGTTTAAAATGTTTTAAAGATTTATTATTATAAATCTTTATATTTAATGTCCATGTTTTCAAAATTGTTTTAAGTATTTATTTATATGGACATTAATGTCTTAAAATTATAATTCCATTAAAATCTTCAAAGTGGTATGGGACATTTTGATTAAAAAATCTATTTTAAATGGTTTTTGAAAATGGATTGATTAATTCAATATCTGGGAATTACTTATTGTGATTGAAAATTAAATGTTGTTATTGAAATGTTTATATTTTCAATATTTTATGTTTAATAATGGTACTTGGACATTATGACGGGTGGTTCCGTGAAAACCAGGACGGGTGGTTACGTTATAACCTCCAATGCATTGGGTATGGAAGTCGGTCGTATGGCTATTCCATTAAGTATGTATGGAAATTGGCCGTATGGATATTCCATTATGTGATATGTGTGGAAGTCTACCATATGGTTATTCCACATAAGTATGTTTATGTCCCAAGTTACCTTTATATATGTTATGTGTTCTTTATATGGGTTTTATGGAAATACTTTGGTTACAAAAAGGTAAGTAATGATACTTTTTTTCAGTGAAGAGTTTTTACTACTTCATGAAGGTGAAAAGTATTTCATTGATAAAGTATTCATGGATTACTTGTTGTTTTGAAAAACTAACAGTTTTCATTCTTTGTGTATTCCTTTACTGAGCTTCTTATGCTCATCCCATGTTTTTGAAATGTTTTTCACAGGACATAGCATGGAATATGGCCATGGATGGGATCAAGGGAAAGTCATGCTACCTAAAACATGGAACTATACATGTTTCTTTTTAAGAGTTTTTATTTTATGGAAATTTAGTAGAAGCGACTACTTTGTAATCTTTTGAGATGTAATAGTTATGTCCTAATTCTCTAAAACTCTAAACCTGAAAAGATCCTCAATGTGAATTACTCATTTAATTTAATATTAATTAAGGTTTAAGGCTAGGGCCTTATATCCAACCCCTAAAAATTTCCCTTCTAAACTTCCCTAAATAAATACTATAGGTCTTGGTCTTCTATAAAGACCATATTTAGTTCCCTAAGAGGATGTTAAGAAGAGGTTCTTCAAAGAAGAGGTAATGTCCGTTACCGATTCATTCATCTTTATTTCTTCTTCTAGTTTTTCATCATTAGTTGTTTCATTATGAAGTAATAACATCAGTATAAATCATATTATTATATGTTATTATACTTATTAAACAACCCTATTTCTCCTTCTATCCATCCTACGTAGAACGAAAACACCGCGCGTGCGTACGTACGGAATATCATCTCCACGCCATTGTGTAATCTGTTTTACACCACCACCTTACTTGGATGGGTATAATGTTTTAAATAATAACTATATATGATTTTTGTAAAATGATATTTATTCTGAAATATTATACATACACTTAAATACAATTTCACGATCATGGGAATGATAACACCGCTCGTGCGTACGTACGGCCTACCGTCTCTACGATGTGATGTGACTCGTTCTACATGATCTTCATTGAATAATGATTATATAAATGAATTTAATGAATAAATATGATATATGTTACACTAATAACATTATTTAAATGAGGTATCTATAACCTAAAATGATGAATAAGAATTTATTCGGCAAGACATGCATAACTACATAAAGTAATAAACTCCTGAATAACAAGTATCAATCAAATATTACTAATAAGAAGATAAAAATATGACCATGTATGATATCATAACAGTGAATATGATTCTGTAATAAGTTAATGACATTATTTAAATCATTATACATGAGTTTCAGATATGTACAAAGCATATCAGACCTAAGGTAATCGAAAATCTCGCAATCTCAATTTTTATCCGAGATTATTATACTTCAATATTTAATAGGGAATATTTATCATCCACATCCATGTTTACTCAATATGTAATATTATTTATATCCTCCTACAATTTTTTAAATACAATTTTACCTATTGGTTTATTTTCATTAAAATATATCAAAGGAATCTTTTGTCATTTTAAGTACAAGATACTTTTTATCTTTTTCGGCCAAAGTTCGAGAAGAATTTTTTTTTAACTTATACGACATGCATGGATTTAATGATTTTATAAAACATTAATTCCATGAAGCTTCCTTTAAAAGTTTTCAAGATTAATTTTAGTCAAATAATTTTATTTTAAAATTTAATGACATGTTAATAATGGAAAAACTTTTTTGAAGTAGAAAGGATATATTCCTCAAGAATGGAGTTCAAGAATTTTATCAAATTTATTTTAGATATATGATAATATAGGGTTCGGTTTCTATCCCTATTTTTACATTGATTTGATTATGTTATGATGGAATTATTTTTATGATGTCCTTTTATGATATATTTATTAGGTTATGATGGCCTGACGTTTAAGAATCCCATCTTTATTACATGGGTTATGCTATGATGTATGATTTATGATCTTGTGCCACACATAAGAATGATATAATTATGAGATTGGTGGGACCTATATCTCCCTACAATGCATTGGGTAAATATTTATATCTCATGAGATAGACATAGATGGAAAGGCAAGTTAAACCGGTTAAGGGATACAGGACTGGAACTAAAAGTGAACTTGGTTCAAAATGGACTTTGTCCACTAAGATAGTCTTGGAAAAGAGTCTTGAATAATAAGAAATGATTTTCTATGATTATGTGTGTATTCCAAAAAAGTTTCATGTCTTATGTTATGATTATTTGGATTAAATTTCACTACTATGATTTATCCCATGTTCTGAAATTATGATCTCTTTTGTAGGTTAAGATTTCCAAAATGTTATGTTCTTATCAATATGTTGTGATTGATATTTCTTTTGTTTACCCTTACTGAGCATTTGAGATCATCCTTTTTTAATTTTTATTTTCCCCATGTCAGGAAGAAGGGTATTAAGTAAGATATTCCAAAAGGGACTCTAGATATGATAAAATAAAAGGGAGATAGTATAGATGATTTATGAACCAGTTGTTTATGTTTCCCAGTTTCTAAAGACACAATACCTATACGGTCCTTTCATGGTTTTGTTATATATTGTAATAAGTGTTCTTCAATTTTGAATTAATAACAATGTATGTAAAGTATGGGTCATTATAGTTGGTATCAGAGGAAGGGTATAGTCAACCTTTGGAAAATACGATGTGAAAGTCTTAGTAAGAACCCTAAGGATAAGTCTAAGAATAGAACACAATCTTAGTGTTTTAGAAATTTCCATGAATAACCTATGATAAGACCATAAGTGTGAAATTTTATTCTTGAATCTGTGGTTCTCCTATTATCATTAGTGTTTCTCACACTATTCTTCTTGGTTTTATTCAATGGCTAGAACCTGGAGTAACCGTGTTAATGCGGAATGCAATGGGAAATGCAATGATTATCCCCCTGAGCAACCAAACGTTATGGGAGATGGAATGAAAAATATTCTATCCATGCTCACACAACTTTCTCAAGCTATGAATCATATAGGACTTCAAAAAGAGCAATGGAGGGAGAAACATTCATTTGAATCCTTCATGAGGTAGCGTCCACCATCATTCAGTGGGTCTACTGATCAATTAGTGGATGAACATTGGATTCGTACCATCGAAAACATATTTTCTGTTATTCAATGTTCTGAACATGATAAAGTCATATTAGCAGTATATCGTTTGGAAGGTGAATCAGATCAATGGTGGAATCCTATAAAAAAATATGAGGCCAAGAGATGAAATTGAGTCCATGGAATGGGACGAGTTCAAGAACTTATCTTTTAATAAGTACTTCCCTCGTATTCTTCAAACAAAGACAGGGAATGATTTTATTGAACTGAAGAAAAAGGATGATGAATCGGTTGGTACCTACGAAGAAAATTTTACAAGACTTGCAAGGTATGCTTCGGGGATTATTATCCAACTTGAGAGTAAGTTCGATCAATTCTTTAGTGTCTTAAAACCAAGTCTTCGAAGGGCGTTAGACATAAGGGACTTCAATAGTTATGAGGAAATCGTTCGACGTGCTATCATGGTTGAGATGGAGATTAGAGTAACCCATCAGTCATATGCGTTTTATAAGAAGAGGAAAATGGAATTCAAAGGAAAATCAAAAGAGCACACTGAAAAGAAGATGAGTTTTCACTTATGCTCAAAGTGTGGAAAGAAACATGGAGGGAGTTGTATTAAAGGTACAAGTAAATGTTTCAAATGTGTAACGGAAGGTCATCAGGCATTTGGATGCTACAATGATGGGAAGAAGGTGTCTAGTGATGCAAACAATGAAATGGATACACAGAGTGCACCTCCTATAATTCAATGTTACAAGTGAAAGGAAATGGGGCATTATGGTAATCAATTGCCTAATCCAAGGGTTTTTGATGATGATTGACGTCAAAAAACTCTTAAGGATAAAGATGAAGGAAAGTCACATGCAATTTCTATCAGTGATGTGGAGTACGATAACGAAGTGGTGAAAGGTACACTTACCATCCACTCTAAAGTAGAAAATGTTTTATTTGATTCTGGATCCACCCAATGTTTTATTTCTGAATAATTTTCTAATGGTATCTCCATATTACCTCAACAATTAGATGTTGAGTAAGCTATGAAAACCCCTAATGGAATAACAGTCGCATCAAAAGTTTATAATTCTTATCCGATGGAAGATTGTGTGAAAGTGCTTCTTGAAAATCTTGTGATCCTTCCTATAGTGGAATTAGATATGATTCTTAGCATGGATAGTCTTTATTTATATGGATTTCATATCAATTTTGAAATAAGTGAACTCATATTTCATATTCTAGATCAATCTATGATTGTCTATCAATGTAAGGATGAACATAACCTTCTAGTGGAAATTTCTTCCATCTTATGGCTCTTGATTCCACTAAATGAAGGTTATTTATCTCAAATGGTTGGTGAGAAACTCATGATTAAGAATATTCCCATTGTATGGGAGTTTTATGATGCCTTTTTGGAGGGATTTTTAGGTCTTCCACCAAATCGTGAAGTTATGTTTTCAATTGAACTCATACCAGGTGATTTACCTATTTCAAAGACACCTTATAGAATGGACCCAATTGAGTTGCCGAAATTGAAGAAGTAACTCCAATAAAATCTTGATAAGGGATTTATATGCCCTAGTGCATCACCTTGGGGAGCACATGTCCTATTTCTTAAGAAGAAAGTTGGACCAATGAGACTCTTCATTGATTATCGAGAACATAATAAAATCACTATCAAGAACAAATATCCTCTCTCATGCATTGATGACTTATTTGACCAACTATGCGGAGCTCAATAATTTTATAAGATTGATCTTCAATTAGGGTATCATCAATTAAGGTTCAAAACAGAGGATATACCAAAGAAAGATTTTTGTATAAGGTATGGACACTATGAATTTATAGTGATGCCATTTGGTCTTACTAAAGCCCCTTCTATCTTCATGGATATAATGAATAGAGTCTTTATAGAATATCTTGATCAGTTTGTGGTAGTCTTTATAGATGATATTCTTATCTATTCAAAGATAATAAAATAACATGAAGATCACTTTAGAATTGTATTGAAGACCTTGAGAAAGGAGAAGCTTTATGCCAAATTTACCAAGTCTGAATTTTGGATTCAAAAAGTTTCATTTTTGGGTCACATAATCTCAAAATAGGGGATATCTGTGGATTTAGAAAAAAAAATAGGTTTTCAAATGATGGTTGAGACCAACAACAGTAACTGAGATCCGGAGTTTTCATAGTTTGGCTAGATATTATTGACGTTTTGTGAAATATTTTTCAAGATTATATAATCCACTCACTAGGTTGACTCGAAAAGGATTTAAGTTTGTGTGGACGGAGGACTGTGAAGAGAATTTCAAGGAGTTGAAAATAAGGTTATCCAGTGCACCTGTGCTCACACTGCCTTATAGTGGAGAAAGGTTTTTTATCTATAGTGATGCATCCAAGAAGGGATTGGGGTTTCTTCTCATGAAAAATGATATGGTGATAGCTTATGCCTTGTGGAATTGGAAAATCCATGAGAAAAATTACCCAAATCAGGATTTGAAGTTAGCAGCGGTAATCATTGCATTAAAAATATGGAGGCATTATCTTTATAGTGAAAGGTATGATATTTATACCGGTCATAAAGGTTTAAAGTATATTTTCACACAAAAGGATCTGAATATGCATTAAAGAAGATTGTTGGAGCTGATTAAGGATTATGACTTCTCATTTCATTACCACCCTAGGAAAGAAAACAAGGTGGCAGATGCATTAAGTCGACAAGACCATGCTAGCTTATCCATGATGAGGATCACAAAAGATCTAATATTTATGGATTTACAAAGGATGTATCTTAGAATTATAATGGAAGGGGAAAAATCTTATCTTTCTCAAATGAATGTTCAACCATCTATACATGCGAAGATTAAAGAGGCATAGAAAGAATATGTAGAGTTACAAAAGATGGTGAGAAATGTTTCTTAATTCAACCTTGATTGTGATGGGATAATAAGGTTCAGGAATCAGGTTTTTGTTCCTCCCATTCCCGAATTAAAGAAGGAGCTACTATATGAGGCTCATAGTTCATCATTCTCTATTCATACTGGAAGAACAAAGATGTATAGTGACATGAAAGAGTACTTCTGGTGGGATTTCATGAAAAGAGATGTTGTAGAATATGTCTCTCGATGATTGGTTTGTCAGCAAGTTAAAGCTGAGAGATGGAAGTCTAAGGGGATGTTACAACCATTACCCATACCTGAATAGAACTGGGAAAACATCACTATAGACTTTGTTACCAGACTTCCTAAAACATCCAACAGCAATAATATTATCTGGGTCATTGATGATCGTCTTAAGAAGTCGGCACACTCTATTACTATTAGAGAGTATTTCTCTCTTGATCAGCTTCCCAGGATATATATAACCGAAGTGGTAAGATTTCATGGAGTACCACATTCCATTATATATGATCGGGATCTGAGATTTACATCAATGTTTTGGTGAAGTCTTCAGCATACTCTGGATACAAAGTTGAGTTTCAGCACTGCTTATCATTCTCAGAGAGACGGTTAGTCTGAGAGGATAATTCAAACTCTATAAGATATGTTAAGAGCTTTCTCTATTGATTTCAAAGGTAGTTGGGATCAATACCTACCTTTGGTGGAATTTTCTTATAATTAAAGCTTTCTCTTCAGCATTCAGATGGATCCTTATGAAGCTCTCTATGGAAATAAATATCGAACACCGACTTGCTGGGATGAAGTTGGGGAAAGAAAGCTATTAGGACCTGATCTTGTTGATGAGATGGAAGAAAGGTCTGATCTATTCAACAACACAAAAAAGCAGCTCAGATTCGACAAAAACGTTATGCCGACAACCGATGAAAAGACCTAGAGATTTAAGTGGGTGATAAAGTGTTCTTATAAATATCTCCTTGGAAGAGAGTAATGAGATTTGGAAAGAAGGAAAAGATGAGCACCAGATATATCGATCCTTTCGAAATACTGGATCATGTTGGGAAGGTAGTTTACCGATTAGTGCTTCTACTGAATATCTCTCAAATTCATGATGTATTCCATATATCTCCCTTGAGAAATTATATACCCGATCCATCACATGTACTCATCTCAGATGTCATACCGCTGGAGCAAGAACTTTCTTATGAAGAGCAGCTGATAGAGATTCTAGATCATAGTAAAAAAGTTATACAGAACAATACCACTCACTTGGTGAAAGTTTTATGGAGGAACCACCAATTATAAAAAGCTACATGGGAGCTTGAGGATATGATGAGGGAGAGGTATCTCCATCTGTTTGTTAGAAAGTGACGAATTTCAAGGGGGAAATTCATTTTAAGGGGGGTCGAATGTAACAGCCTGAGATTTTATGAAAAATTTTCTTTTTAATTGTATTGATGTCCTGTGTTATATGCTACATCAAAAAGAGGTTGCAGTACACGCGTCCCTTACTTAGCTTACATTACACGCAATCGCGATGTTCCACGATAGCGTATGTTGTACACAATACCGAGTTTCACTAAACAATGATATGTTATATAAACTAGTCGTTATGAATATTAATACCCACTTTTTGAAATATTATTTTTCAAAATGGAATTCATTTTTGGATTTGGAATATCTAAATTAGTTTAGGGTGAAATTTTGGTATATTTCCGAAAACATTCAAATTTTGATGAATAGTGAAAACACTGAGTTACTGTTTAAAAACCGAATTTTTATATAAATAATTATTTATTTTATTTAAATTTATTTTAGGTAAAAATTGATACATAATGCCTATATAAGTTCAATGTAATTCACCTGCGTCATTTTATAATAATTTTAGGCATATAAAAATTTTATTGAACTTTTCAACGTCTTTTACCCACCTCCAAGGAGAATTTATAAATTTACATAAAACTTAATTTTACCATTTCTGTGAGTGGAATTTTGAAAATCCGAGAGACACAGTTAATATCAAGAAGTAAAATGTTGTTCAATAAGATAAAAATAATTTTTGGTGAATAGTAATTTTTACTTTTTTTACCACGGTTAAAAGTAAATAGGGTATTTAAGGGTACAAATGATATTATTATTACCCTAACACATGTCCTAATTCTATTGGATAAGTGTAGTTCGACCAAAAAACAAACTTAGGATACAATATTAACCATTAGGTCCACTTTTATTAGATTAGGACATTTACTATTATTTTATTTAAAAAAGAATTAAAATAGTTAAAATCAAAGTTTAATAACTATATCATTTGTAATATATGGTTATACATAAGAGAAATTAAACTATAAATATTAATTGGAAAGATAAAAAGCATTCCAACATAATGGTTTTTAATTTATAATTTCTAGACATTAAATAATTTAATTTATTTATGACACAATGATGATGCAGTAATTACCTTATTAATTAAATATATACATAAGTGATGTTATAAGTTCCCAAATATATGTAATTTTAGACTTTTTATGAATTACTCTAATTTTCTATGTTACTATTAGAAGTTATAATTGATGTAATTAACTTTGTACAAACTAATCATGCAGTTAAAATTTTCACAAAAATCAAGTACCAAAAAGTGTCAAAATTGACATAAAATAGTTTTTAAAAGAAATATTATATTATTAATTTTTATTTTATTCCTAAAAATATAATTCTATGTCAAATGACTTAGATAAGGATATATATATTAATAATTAACCAATTGGGGTTCGTTTGGCTTGTTATAGTATGTTTATAAACCATATAGTGTAAGAAAACAAGAAGACTCAGTAAAAGTAAAATTATTTAACATAAAATTAAATCTAAATGACAGGGTTAAAATAGTAACCTAAACTTGTCTAGAATATATTGGTTGAGAGTATTTATACCCATACCCACCTTTGCTTTGAAATAAATCAATTTGGATCTATTAATAACTGAATATTAATTTATTATAAAATTATTTTTTATGTTTTTCCTAAGATGCCCCTCTCCTCCCTTATAAAAGGGAACCTCCTCCCTCTCCTCCTCAAACCACATTGAGCCTTCAAGATCGGAAAAGCCCTGCTAATTTTCTTTATAAACTTCCCTAAAACATCCTAGAGGTCCTGGTCTTCTTCAAATACCATATTTAGTGCCCTAAGAGGAGGTTAAGAAGAAGTGCTTTAAAGAAGAGGTAATGTCCGTTACCGGTTATTTCAACTTTATTTCTTCATCTAATTATTCTTCTTTGGTTGTTTGATTATGAAGTAATAACATCATTATCACTCATATTATGATATGTTATTATATGTATGAAACAACCCTATTTAACCTTCTATCCATCCTACAAAGAACGAAATCATCGCGGGTGTGTACGTACGGAATACCATCTCCACGCCATGGTGTAATCTGTTTTCCACCACCACCTTACTTGGATGGGTATAATGGTGTAAAGAATAACTATATATGATTATTGTAAAATTATATTGATTATGAAAAACTATACATACACTTAAATACAATTCCATGATCATGGGAACGATATCATTGCTCGTGCGTACGTACGACCTACCATCTCCATGATGTGATGCGACTCATTACACAAGATCTTCATTGAATAATAATTATATAAATGAATTGAATGAATAAATATGATATCTGTTACACTAATACCTTTCTGTAAAAGAGGTATCTATAACCTAAAAATAATAATAATAATTTATTCGACAAGACATGCATAAGAACATAAAGCAATAAACACCCGAATAACAAGTAGCAATCAAATATTAATAATAAGAAGATAAAAAATATGACCATGTATGATATAATAACAATGAATATGATTCTGTAATAACTCAATGAAATTATTTAAATAATTATACAAGAGGTTTGGATATGTACGAACCATATCAGACCTAAGGTAAAGGAAAATCTCACAATCTCAATTTTTATTTGAGATTCATTATACTTCAGTATTTACTAGGGCATATTTATCATCCAAATCCATGTTTACTAAATATGTAATATTATTTCTATCTGCATAAAATTTTATAAAACCAATTTTACCTATTGGTGGTTTTTAAGTAAAAGATATGAAAGGAATCGGTTGTCGTTTTAAGTACAAGATACTTTTTTGACTTTGTCAGCCAAAGTATGAGAAAAATGTTTTTTAACATATACAACATGACTAGACTTATGGATTTCATACAACATTATTTCCATTAATAATACTTTACAGGTTTTCAATTTTATTTTTAATTAAATTCTTTTAGATTAAAATTTTATGACATGTTAAGAAAGGAAAAATGTTTTTAAAGTAGAAAGGATATTTTCCTCAAGAATGGAGTTCCAGCATTTTATCAAAAATATTTTCCAGCTAAGATAATATAAGGTTATGTTTCTATCATTATTTTTCCATTGATTTTATTATTTTATTATGGGATTATTTCTATAATGTCCTTTTATCTTATATGGATTATGTTATGATGGCATGACGTTTAAGAATCCCATTTTTATTACATGGGTTATGTTCTGATGTATGATTTATGATCTTGTGGGACACATAAGAATGGTATCATTATGATATGGGAGGGACCTATATCTCCCTCCAATGAATTGGGTAATGATTTATATCTCATTAGATAGACACGGTTAGAATGACATGTTAGACTGGTTAAGGGATATAGGACTGGAACTATGAGTGAACTCGGTTCAGAAATGGACTTTGTCCACTAAGATAGTCTTTGCAATGAGTCTTGAATAATAAGAAATGATTTTCTAGGATTATGTGTGTATTCCACAAAGTTTCATGTCTTATGTTATGATTATTGGGATTACATTTCACTACTATGATTTATCACATGTTATGAAATTATGATCTCTTTTGCAGGTTAAGACTTCCAAAATGTTATGTTCTTATGAATATGTTGTGATTGATATTTCATTTGTTTACCCTTACTAAGCATTTTAGCTCACCCTTTTTTATGTTTTCTTTTCCCCAGGTCAGGAAGAAGGGTATTAAGTAATATATTCCAAAAGTGACTCTAGATATGATAAAATAAAAGGGAGATACTGTAGATGATTTATGAACCTGTTTTTTCTATTTCCCAGTTTCTAATGACACTTTACCTATATGGTCCTTTCATGGTTTTGTTATATGTTTTAATAAGTGTGCTTCAATTTTAAAGTAATAACAATGTAGGTAATGTATGGTTCGTTATACTTGAACCTTAGTTGAAGATATAGATCTTGATGGTAAGATAAATAATTTACGATGATGAAATTGGATATTTTGGGTGAAGTCTTCGATAAAATGTGATTATGTGGATATGGCTATGTGATATGTATACTTATATTATTACTAAAATGACTTTACAAACTAATATAATCTTATTAGTGACATTTACATGTTATTATATTTTTTTATGACAAGGATATAGGAATCCTAAAGGTTGTTACAATTTCTTTGGGATTGTTATATGAAAATATATATAACTATTAAATTATAGTGGTTCAAATTTAATGAAAATGATAGTACCCAATAGTATAAACTCACACAATCATTGAAAATTCATAATTAGAGTAAAATGATGATGTATAATAATTTATTATTTCCTCACCCACTACCCTAGGTTATAGTTTGTGATGAGGTTTTGATGTCTAAGATCATTCTAAACTACCATTCATGGATAAGGAAGATGATTATTCACCAGAATATTTATACTATTTTTATTCTGAACATATGGATTGAGATATATGATGATGCATCAATTACTCATTCCTTTCTCACCCATAACTATGGTACTGTGGAAAAAAGTGGTAATGATGTTTTTTCAATATGAGATTATCCATAGTGGTACTAATCCAACTTGAGTAAATGGTACATCTTGGGAAATTCAGTGGATAAAAAAATTATATAATTAGTTGTGATATGTTATAATTATTTTATATTTTTTTAATGTGAATTCGGTTAGAGCCTCAATTACTATGTGTTATTCTGGTGAGGCATTTCAAGGACATGTTACATACAATAACTATCATCCATATGTGGAGTGAATAATTTCTATCATTTATTGAGGGATAAATACAACGATTATCAAAATGGATATATAGTTAAATACCTTAATCCTATATATTATATTTAGTGATAGAATAAGGAATGTAATGGGAGTTACAGTTAATAGTGTCCTCTAGAAGGGCATGACATTATTATATTTATATTATAAAGCTTCAATATACAATTATATAAATACATTTCAATATAGTTAGTGTGTTCATGATGAGAAAAGAAAACATTGTTTCATAATGAATGAGATGTATAATTATACTCGTTTTTTCTACACCTTATATTTTGATGGTTACCATAAAAACTAGTAGTTTATATGAGTCAGATAAAAACATTGGATGAAAATACTAAAATTATTTCTCACCCTTATATATACACTTGTATATTTTAATTGACTATGTTCATGAATATATGTATGTGAAGATGATATAGGATCTTGGATACATGTGACTAATAAGAAATATGAAAGCAGTGGCTTTGAATATTCACTTCAGTAACCACATTCAATTCATATATATTCATATTTATGTTCCATTACTTATATTTTGGATGTGGTTTTTATATTTAGAAATTTATTCAATTAATGTATATTATTTTTTAGATTTGTTTGTTACGTATTCATGTTTGATATTTTAATGTTGCCATTTATTTATATTATGGTAGATGATGTGTTATTTTATGAGGAGACAAGTCATGTATAGAGTTAATCCATCCATTATTTTTAGAAGATATTATGATTTGAGACATAATATCCTAACAGTCATAAGAGGTACATTAGAGTTTAATGAAGAAAATAAAAAATATATTAATGATTGGAATTTGAGTATCATATTGTAATTTTGAATTATTGACATTTGAGATTTCAATGGAATAACATGGAATGTTTTTTACTAATTAAATGAATTTCATTTTGGATAGAATTGGTGAATCTACCAAATATATTTCCAATTTTAATATTCAATAACATAAACCATATTGATGACTCATGATTGGTGATACGTAGTTTAAGAAACATAAGTAATATAATAGGAAATTATAAATCATTTAGTTTTTGGTCAGGATTCTGTGGGTGTATATAATTTGATTGGGCTCTGAATTATTCATTATGGGGAAGATTGATAAGGGATCTATAAATATCCGCATCACAATATAAAAACATTAAGTTAGATAATTTCTGAAATTATTTTTGAAAATTCTATTTACATGATTTAATTGATATATAGGGAAATGTTCAAAGAGATTTTAATGTTATGTTACACCTTAGTGGTTGGGGCCCTATAAATTGAGACAGAGATAATATATTGCACATTATTAATTCCATAATATGGTTGGAAATTTTATTCTAGTATTTCTATGTAATAATTAAAAAATTCTTATATATGTACAAATAATTCCTTCTATATCAATAAATTTTATTCATTTTACATGAAATGTTTTGATTAATACTCTAGAATTCTAGCTTATCAAATATTGTGTACTTCAGAGATTCATTTGAGGTTTAGAATTGGTACCATTCTTTTCATGAGGAGTAATTAATGTTAGGACAAATGTATGAGGGGTTTTCATCTGCTTCCATATAAAGTATTATTCTTTACAAAATTTGTGACCACACATGTTTGTGAGATATCATGAATTGATTTTGGGAGCTAGTAAAAGTGGGATGCATGACCCAAAGTTACATCCAATGATATATATTATTTTTCCCACCTATATAATTTAATTTCATTAGATGTTATTTTTTTATTAAATGAATTTTTTTGTCTCTTCTTGATTATATAATTTATTTTCTTTACATTGGTGATAATTTCATTATAATGGTTGAGACCTCTATGTTTTCATAAATATTTTACATTAAATTAATTATCTTGGATTCCATGATACTGGTGTCTTGGATATTAATGGTTAGTGATAAGATAGATGAGATAGGATTGGACATTTTGAGTTTCAGTAATTTTATTTTTGTGATGTTTGTGCATTATATGTTACATTAACATAGTATACTTTGATTATTAAATCCAAGGGGATTATCAGCTTGAGGAGGTGTAGGATAATTTTTTTTTCAATTATACTTTACTATAAACTATTAAAGTGGATAACATTCATGTTCTATACTATTTTCAATAAATTACATGATAGTTATAATGGATAATTTTTTCATATATGTTTTTCTATTTTTCATGATCTATATTTTGATGATCATCATTTAGAACATGGCTAATTTTTTATGAATGGTTATTTAATTTTTTTTATTATCTATGAAAAATGTGATTTAATTGAAAAAATAAGTGATGATCCCTTTAATATCTCTTTTATATGGATATTAGTTGACCATAATGTAATTGGATTATAATTTCATGTAGCTTTTAGTATGTAAATCCATTTAAATAAATCAATGTTTTTTATAGCCTGTAATATTCATAACAATGAACTAAAGAGTACATTGATTAAAAATATGGGATATTATAATATGAAATGGAGGAAATTATAAGATAGATAAATTAAACATTGTTATAAAAATTCTTAAAGTAATAAGAAAATAAGTTGATAATTTTGTAATAAAATTTAATGGAACAAATTGACATGGGAAATTAGAATTAAGATAATAGAAAATAATTTTATGAATTACATATTGTTATTAAATATACTAATTTTAGATAATGATATAAATAAAAATTATTGGAATATTAAATGAATTTCAATTAAATTAATTCAATAACATCCACAAAATAATTAATTAACATTATGGAATAAAAATTTATTTATTTATGGCAATTTTTTTTTAAAATAAATTGATTTTTATTGTATAAATTTTTAAAAAGTCAATTTATCATATTTAAAATATGAGATTTATTTAAATGTATTTTTTATGTATAAGAATATGAATAAAATATCATGAATTAATTATTAATTTGATAGTATTAAAAATAATGTAATTTAATATTATAAAGATAAATATTTTTCAAATAAATGGTTTTCTATATATTTTATATTTTCATTCAATAAAAATTAAATTATATCTGTTAAATAATTATATTGATTAAAAAAATATATATGTACATTAATAATTCATACCGATAAACTAATTATTAATACTTTTATTTAGTAATATTAAATTCCTTTTTCTTCATAAAAATATATTTTTATAAAAAATTACACATTATGTGTACTTATATTAATTATTTCATTTTTAAAATTGGAATAAAATGAAATGATTTTTATATTTGGAATTATGATTAAAAAAATAGTTAATAAGGATAATTTCATTTTTAGGAATGAAAATAAGTTTCCAAGAAAATTTTAGTCACCATAGAAAAGAATAAAATGAGGTAAACGTGTTAAATTAAGAGATATTTTAAGTAATGCTCAAAAAATACTAACTCTAAATATATTTATAAGGTAGTTAGTCACCTTAAATTATTCTATCACCAATTTTTTCACTTTGTATCCACAATACATGAAAATTAAGTTCTTTTTATATTATAAAATCAGTATTTATAAAACTATCAGCCCTTGTCACCTATAAAAGGATCCCTCATATACCCCCCCCCCCCTCAAAGCATTCCTTTAATTTAGTTTTATCTTGAGTTTATCCCAAACGTTTCTCCACAATATTCCAATCCCATGTTTAGAAATCTCTATTCACAAGTGTAATCCCAAAATCCCTCATTTCCAAGATGCTCTCAAAAAGAAGATTCAAGTCCAAAACATAAATTTTATCCCCTCTAAAACCATTATTATTTGTCCTCTTTATCCACATCCTCATAAATATGATTCATAAAATCAATAGTTTATTTAAATAATTATTATTTTTCAAATGTGATATTATCTCCATTATATAACATGTCCTTACACATTCAGTCATTTTAATGCGTTCGTATTTGGTTTTGTTTAGCTACACACATGTCTGGTATTATAATTTTCACATTATTGATAATTAATAAAAATTAAATTCTTTTAAAATTTTATAATAATAATTTATTTAATATTTGATTAGAATTATGTAATTGTAATATTAAAAAGTAAATTAACCAATTAATTCGACTCTTTTTCAAATTCAATAATTATAGAAAAAGAGGTTTTTTGTCATTCCCTACAAATCATCTCCATAAGTTACATGTAAAGAAATTATGAGTCGATACATATATCAAAATAACATCATAATTTTCATAAATATTCTAGATATGTTTAAACCATGGTCAATGAGCTCAAAATTGAACCTCTTAATCAATGAATTCATAAAAAACAACAGAGTTAATATCTGAAAAATAAATTTATAAAAAATAAAATATATCTTAAATATGATATTATAAAATAATGGTATTATATAAAATTGATATTAATAAGTTTATTTTACATATTTATTATCTACCTAAATTTATTTTATAAATATTAAGATCACTTTTAACCAAGTGGAAAGCTAGGGTAAGGGTTTTTTTCCAATCTCACTTTGAAATCAAGATCATCTATGTCTGAATTTCTATTTAGTGAAATTATCTTTTATTTGTTTCTATCACACCCTATATTTTCATTCTCAATGTTATTTAAATATTCTAAATATATTCTTACCATTTTACCTCCATTTTGTTCTCATCTCATTTGAATTATTTCCATAATGTGGAGCTAAACCTATCTGAACACTTTGTGTGAGGATTTTTCCCCCCATATCCTAATTTTTATGTTGTATTGTGGAAGCTATTATCTATAATTTTATGAAATATTAATGATATTTTATATTTATTTTAATTTATTTAAAATTTTTTAATGTAATATTTTTTTAATATTTACCACACAAGTAATTTTCTATTTAATTTTATATTCATTAAAAATTTGAAATGATTATATTTTTAAATGTTTCAAATTGATTTATTTTTCATAAAATTTTCTTTAGTTGTATATATAAATATTCATTTCCATGTTTTAATGGTTTTATATGTAATTTTAATTATCATTATTTTTATTATTGTAACCATTGATATAATTTTTTTAAGAAATGTATTTGATATTAATTCTTATTTTTAACGTAAATTTATAATGATCTAATCAGTTATTTTAAATCTATAACTATATTCTTTAACATTTATTATGAGTCACTATTGATTTTCAATTATGATGTCATCTAATTTATTTTTTTGGGTGTATTATTATCATATTTTATATAAATCTTCATGAAACTCATTTATTTATGATACGTTAGTTATTATATGATAAGAGTAAGAATGTTTTGATGTTCATGAAGACCGATTATGTATGGTTTATCAAAATTTGATTGGTGGGTCAGATATAGCCCAGTAATGAATTGGGTAATGTTTATATATCATGGAATTTGTAGGTGATAAGATTCATTATCCAATGTCAAAAATATTATGGGACATGATTGGTTAGACCATGTCCCCTATGTTATGCGAAAGTGGTTGTCTTAGTCTATTAGGTTATGAATGTATTGGTTCTTAACCTTGATATATGTTATGATACATATTATTATGTTTGTAAAACAATATTATGTATGAAACATACATATGTTATGTTTTCATGGATTATGATTATTAATTATTGACTTATGTTTCTACACTCATATGACTCAAGTCTTACGTTATTACCATATGATTCTATCATGATTATTGATGTATGATCGGTGTCTTATTGGGAATGAATAAATTTCATTATGTTCTAGTTCCATGACTATGTTACCATTGTCATAGTTTCATATTAGGCCCACTTATGATCTTCAATTGATATCTCATATATTACCCCTTTTGAATAATTACATCTCACCCTTTAATATTGTAACAGCCTGAGATTTTATGAGATATGTTATTTTTAATTACTTGGATGTCTTGTGTTGTCTGCTACACCAAGATTATCTTGTGCTACACACAACATCGTGTTAGCTTAGAGTATATGCAAACACTATTCTAGGCTTGTGTTGCACGCCAGAGAAACCTTCCTCGATAGAGTGTGTTGTACGCAACACCAAGTTTCACTAAACGAGATATTATTATAATATTATTATGAACTAGCCATTATGAATAGTAATACCCACTTTTTGAAATTTTATTTTTTAAAATGGTCTTTATTTTTGGATTCAGAATATCAAAATTAGCCTAGGGTGAATTTTTGGTATTTTTCTGAAAACTTTCAATTTTTGGATGAATAGTGAAAACACTGGGTTACTATTTAATAATCGTCTTTTTATTTAAATAATTATTTATTTTATTTAAATTTATTTTAGGTAAAAATTGATACATAATACCTATATAAGTTCAATGTAATTAATTGGATTCATTTTATAATAAGGATATATATATTACTAATGAACCACTTGGGGTTAGTTTGGCTTGTTATTTAAATTATATTAACCATATAGTGTAAGAAAACAAGAAGACATGGTAAAAGTAAAATTGTTTAACTTAAAGTTAAATCTAAATGATAAGGTTAAAATAGTAACCTAAACTTGTCTAAATTATATTGGTTGAGAGGATTTAGACCCATCCCCGCTTTATCTTCAAAATAAATCAATTTGGAGCTATTACTAACCAGATATGACTTTATTATAAAATAATATTTTAATTTTCTCCTAAAGTGCCCTTCTCCTCCCTTATAAAAAGGGCACCCCTTCCCTCTCATCTTCACACCCTTATGAGCCTTGAATCATGGCCATCTCCTATCAATTACTCTTCTAAACCTTTCTAGTTATATCGTATAGGTTCTGGTATTCTCAAAAGACCAACTCTAGTTCCCTAAGAAGAAGTTTAAAGGAGGTGTGTCGAAGAAGAGGTAATCTCTTCTACCGATTCTTTCAAGTTTTCCTTCTTCATCAACTTATTATTCTTCATTATTTTTTCATTATAAAGTAATAACATCAGTATCACTAATATAATGATATGTTATTATAAATATGAAACAACCACATTTCACCTTCTATCCATCCTATGGAAAATGAAATCACCGCGCGTGCATACATACGGAATACTGTCTCCACGTCGTGGTGTGATCTGTTTTTCCACCACTACCTTACTTGGATTTGTATAATTGTGTAATGAATTACTATATTTAGTTATTATAAAATCATACAAATTCTATGATATTATATCATCCACTCCAATTCCATTCAATAAATATGGGAATGATATCACCGCTCGTGCGTATGTACGGATTACCGTCTCCACGATGCGATGTGATTCATTTTCCATGTTAACAATTAAAGAATGATTATAAAGTATATATAATTAGTAATCATGAATTATATGACATAATAATGCTACTGGATTTATGTATATATATATGTATTTCATCTACTTAATTCCATTCAATTCAATAAGGAAACGAAAACAGTGTTCATGCGTACGTACGACCTACCGTCTCCATGAACGGTGTATTTCATTCCATTTATAGATCTATTATATATACATATAATCTGAATATATATTATATATAAATAATTTTTTATATTCTTGAATTAATTAATCATGATCTAAGTAATCATATTAATAATTACAAGTCAAAACACAGACGATAAATGAAAATATTTATCCAAAACACAGATTTAACATAGAATTTACAAAAGAACGGGTAATATAATGTCATAATTGAACCATATATGATATCATAACAATTAATATGATTATATAATAAGTAAATGAAATTATTAAAATAATTATACAGGAGGTTCAGATATGTACGATGCATATCGGACCTATGTTAAGGGATAATTTTGCAATCTCATTTTATCTGAGATTGTTTAATCAGAAGTATTTACTGGGGTTATATTTATCATCCATGTCCATGTTTTCAAAAAATGTTTTATGTATGTTTAAATTAATTTTTATCTATTTTTGACTTTTACTAAATGGTATGTAATGAATATTTCTTTTGTTTTCAATATGAGGTACTTTTTGACATTTCCGGAAAAAGTATGAGGAGAATTTTTTTCTTAACATATACAGCTTGAAGGGATATTTTAGGTTTCATAATGCCTTATTTTCATGAAGTTTAATTTACAAGATTTAATGGTTATTTTCAATAAAATCTTTTCCTTTTAAAATTGCATGGAATTTTGTGAAAAGAAAATTATTTTTAAGAAGAAAGGATATTTTCCTCAAGAATTCTTTTCAAGTGTTTTATCAAAATAATATTCCATCTAAGATGGAATTATTTCATATGTTTATGTTTCAAGTATAATATTTATATGATTTACATGGTTTCACTTTTCTTATTATAAAATGATATCCATTTGTTTTAAATGGATTCTGTTATGATGGGATGATGTTTATGAAACCCATTTTTATTCATTGGGTTAAGATGAATGATTTATGTTTATGTTGTGGAACATGTAAGAATGATTTCATTATGAGATGGGTGGGACCTATATATTCCTCCAATGCGTTGGGTAAAGATTTATATCTCTTGAGATAGACATGGATGTAATGGAAAGTTAATCCAGTTCAGTGATACATGACTGGAATGAGGAGTTAACTCGATTCAGAAAGGGACTTTTTCCACTAGGATGGTCTTGGAAACAATGCCTTGGATACTATGGAAATAATATCATGTTTTAATGTTTTTAAACAATTACATGTTTTATTCCCATGCTATTTTATTGTGAATAATGTTTCTTTATGATCTATGCCTTACGTACTTCCATGTTTTATGTCATTGCTCAAGATTTTGATGTTTAAATATTATGTTCAAGTTTTGAAGTTCAAATGTATATGGTTTGTTTTATTTTCTCCATGCTTACCATAACTAAGCAATTGAGCTCACCCTTCATATATTTTCTTTTCCCCAGGATATAATGAATGATTTTAGGCAAGATAAAAAAGGAAGATCTTTATGGGAGATGTTGAAGATCTTTCACCCTGATTAGAAGTTTTTGTTCCGGGTTTCTAAACACACTAAACTATTACAGTCCTTCGGTGTTTGTTTGTGTTATGTATTAAGTATTTTACCAAAGTAATGTAATGTCCATGTACGTCAAGCTTTGGGTCTCTACAGTTCGTATCAAAGGAAAGGTTTAGTTAACTTTGGAAACTAGGATGCCAAAACTTTTGTGAGATCCCTAGAGATATTTCTAAGGTCTGTCTAGGGATGTACTTAAGGTTATGTATAATTATAGATAATAGTCCTTGAATTATGGTAACAATATTAGAATTAAACCTAAGATGTTAGATATTGAAGGTACTCCCCATTTATTATTTTGTTTTCCCTAGCATGATTTTTTCCTCTCACACTATTCTTTTTGGGTTTTAAACGATGGTTGTAACCTGAAAGAACCGTGTTGATCAATGTAATGTACAGTGCAATGATTTTCCTTCTAAACAAACCATTGTTATGGGAGATTGAGTGAAAAATATTATTGTTAAACTTACACAAGCTATGAATAATTCTGGACTTCCAAATTAATAGATAAGGGAACAGTATTCTTTTGAGTCCTTCGTGAGGCAACGTCCACCTTCTTTCAGCGGGTCTTCTGATCCACTTGTTGCTGAACAATGGATCACTGCCATTGAAAATATATTTTCCATACTTTTCTGTTTGAAATATGGAAAATTCATTTTGTCTATTTACCGTTTATAAGTTTAAGTAGATCAACGGTGGACTCTAATTAAGAATATGAGGCCCTAAGATGAAATTGAATCCATTTAATGGGATGAGTTCAAGAACTTGTTTTTCAATTATTACTTCCCTCATATTCTTCGAAAAATGATGGAGAAGGAGTTCCTTGAGCTTAAGCAAATGGTTGATAAATTTTTTGGTATAAACAAATGGAATTTTAAAAGGCTTTCAAGGTATGCATCTGGATTTATCATCCTACCTGAAAGTAAGGTTAATCAATTATTCATTGGTTTAAAACCATGTCTTAGAAGGGAATTAGAGATAAGAGACTTTAGTAGCTATGAAGAAATTGTTCATTGTGCTATCAAGGTATAACTGGAAGTAGTTGTTACATATCCATCTCATGGTTTTGACAAGAAACGAAATATGGAGTTCATGGAAAAATCTCAAAACAATGGTAAAAAGAAGGCGAATGTTTATTTATGCTCAAAGTGTAGAAAGATTCATGGTGGAGATTGTCAAAAATGTAATAGAAAATGTTTTAAGTTTAGAAAAGAAGGTCGTCAATCAGTTGACTATCGAAGTAATGGCAAAAACGTAGCTAATGATGTGAATAGAGAAAAGACTACAGAGAACGCTCCACGAACACTTCAATTCTTCAATAGCATGGAAATGGGGACTTATGATAATCAATTCCCTAATCCAAGGGTTAATGATGATCAACATGTGAAACCTCTTAAGGAAAAAGATAAAGGGAAGTCACATGTGATCACTATTTGTGATGTTGAGTATGAAAATGATGTTGTGTAATGAATAAGTGAATATGTAATGGTATTTCAAAATAGTATCATGGAATCTCATTTATTGCATTGTGGAGTTTTGGAATATCTATGTATTGGTTTTCAATAATTATATGGTATCGGTAACCATGAAAAGTGATTGAAATATTTTTGGAAAGAAGATGATATGTGCATAATGAAATGATAAAGAAAAAATGAAATGAGCTCAGGACTGATATAAGGACAAAGTTATATCATGGTTTGAGTATATAAAAATTTTAGGATTTTGGTATGTGGAAAGTGTTAAATATTAACGGCATTCATGTTTTCACTAAGGGGAAATGTGTATTAATTTTTCTACAGAATACATGATTAAGGTATTCACATGTTTGTAATTTGACCAAAAAGATATATCATATGATATATGGGGGATAAATGATGGTATTTGCATTCTCGGTAGCTGACATTTCTAGTAATTGTTATCATTATACTATGAGCCTGAATAGATGTATTTTGGATAATCCTAAAGATTGGAATGTATTATGTTGGACATAAGTCAGTATTGTTTAATGCTAGAAGTTTTTTCAATATTATTTATTGAATTTTATAATAATGTAGTTTTAGAAAAAGGACAACATGCAGGATGGGCGACAACCCGTCGCGTTGGACAAGGCTGCGAGAATCGAACCCACAACAGAAGTGCGACAGGCCATTATCGCCTACCACTAGCATACAGGAAGTCTCTGGTTAGTAGAAACTAGTTTTAGTAAGCAGTATGATAGATGATGTATAATTCCATTTTTTGAATCATATACGATTAACCTCACCATAGATAGACTTATGTAAATTTGATAACTTTTGCTAACATTCTGTTTGAGACATATGGAATGACCCATCATTCTATCACATGATCTTATAACACTTCACGAATGAAAAATTCAACTTCATTTCTTTAAGAGATGAAGTGGAAATTTTTCAAGGCACGAACAACGGTGAGATTATACTGATATAATGTATGTATTTTTTCTAATTCAAATTCTTCAACTTTAGGGAAATCATCTTGAAAACCAAAAATGTTGTCCTAGTGCACTTATATCTGATGAATCAGATGGTACCTTAGATCATCACAAATTTCTGGCTTTGTGATTTTTGGCTTTCTCATAGCCATGTTCTCTACCACTGTCCATCAAAACATTATGGTTTTATTTCTCTTCCATATCCATATTTTCACATATGTTCTCCTATTTGGAAACCGAGGGATTGGTTAATTTGGGTAACTTTTACGTTTCATACTTTAGTTTATAAAGATAAGTTTTGGTATTCCTTTTTATGATATGTGTTTCTATTTAAACTTTCGAGTAGTAAACCATTTTTAACCCTGACGAATTTCGAGGGAGAAATTCATTTTAAGGGGGGTAGAATGTAATAGTATGAGATTTTATGAGAAATGTTATTTTTAATTACTTTGATGTCTTGTGTGGTACGCTACACCAAGATTATCTTGCACTACACGCAACACCGTGTTAGCTTAGAGTATTCAAAAACACTATTCTAGGCTTATGTTGCACGCCAGAGCAACCTTCCTCGATAGCTTGTATTGTATGCAATACCAAGTTTCACTAAACGAGATATTATTATAATATAATTATGAACTAGCCATTTTGAATAGTAATACCCACTTTTTTTAATTTTATTTTTCAAAATGGACTTCATTTTTGGATTCAAAATATCAAAATTAGACTAGGGTGAATTTTAGGTATTTTTCATAAAAGTTTCAATTTGTGATGAATAGTGAAAACACTGGGTTACTATTTAAAAACCGAATTTTTATTTAAATAATTATTTATTTATTTAAATTTATTTTTGGTCAAAATTGATACATAATACATATATAAGTTCAATTTAATTCATTGGAGTCATTTTATAATAATTTTAGATATATAAAAATTTTATTGAACTTTTGTTCGCCTTTTACCCATCTCTAGGGAGAATTTGTAATTTTACATAAAACATAATTTTACTGCTTATGTGATTGGAATTTTAAAAATCCAAGAGACACAGTTGATATTAGTATGTAAAATGTGGTTCAATAAGATAAAAATAATTTTTGGTGAACAGTAACTTTTTACTTTTATTTACCACGATTAAAATTAAATAGGGTAATTGTGGGTAAAAATGATATTACTATAACCCTAAAACCTGTCCTCATTCTATTGGATAAGTTTAATTCATCCGAAAACAACCTTAGGGATAAAATATTACCCTTTATGTCCAATTGGATAAGATTAGGACATCTATTATTATTTTATTTATAGAAGAATTAAAATAGTTAAAATCAAAGTTTAATTACTAAAAAAATTATTATAAAGTTATACATAAGATAAATTATACTATAAATATTCATTAGAAAGATAAAAATATTTCCTAAATAATGGTATTTTATTTATAATTTTTAGACATTAAATAATTTAATTTATTTATGACACAATGATGATATAGTAATTACCTTATTAATGAAATATTAAAATAATTGATGTTATAAATACCCAAATAAATGTAATTTTATACTTGTTATGAATTTCACTAATTCTATAGGTTAATATGAAATGTTAGTATTTATTTAATTATATTTTTTCTAACTAATCATTATATTATGATTTTCACCAAAATCAATTACCAAATAGTGTCAAAATTGAAAAAAAATAGTTTTTAAAACAAATATTATATTATTAATTAGTATTTTATTCCTAAAAATATAATGTTCACCTAAATGACTTAGATAAGGATATATATATATATATTCATAATTAACCACTTGGGGTTCGTTTGTCTTGTTATAGTAAGTTTATTAACCATAGAGTGTAAGAAAACAAGAAAATGCGGTAAAAGTAAAATTATTTAACTTAAAGTTAAATCTAAATGATAAGGTTAAAATAGTAACATAAACTTATCTAAATTCTATTAGTTGAGAGGATTTAGACCCAAACCCACTTTATATTCGAAATAAATCAACTTAATGCTATTATAAACCGAATATGACTTTATTATAAACTAATATTTTATGTTTTTTATAAAGTGGCCCTCTCCTCCCTTATAAAAAGGGCACCCCTTCCCTCTTCACTTCCCACCCTTTTGAGCCTTGAATCTTAGAAAAACCATGCTAATTCCTCTTCTCAAAATCTATAGTTATATCATAGAGTTTTTTTTCTTCGAAAAATACTAACTCTAGTTCCCTAAGAAGAAGTTTAAAGGAGGTGTGTCGAAGAAGAGGTAATCTCTTCTACCGATTCTTTCATGTTTTCTTTCTTCTTCAACTTCTTCTTCTTTAGTTTTTTCATTATAAAGTAATAACATAAGTATCAATAATATATTGATATGTTATTATAAATATGAAACAACACCATATCACCTTCTATCCATACTACGAAAAACGAAATCACCGCTTGTGTGTACGTACGGAATACCGTCTCCACGTCATGGTGTAATCTATTTTTCCGCCACCACCTTACCTTAATGGGTATAATTGTGTAAATAATAACTATATATGGTTATTATAAAATCATAATGATTCTATGATATTATATCATCCACTCCAAGTTAATTTAATAAATACGGGAATGATATCATCGCTCGTGCATACGTACGGATTACGGTCTCCACGACGCGATGAGATTCATTTTCCATGTTAACAATTCATGAATGATTATAAAGTATATATAATAAGTAATCATGAAATATATGACATAATAATTCTACTAGATATATATATATATATATATATATATATGTATGTCATGTACTTAATTCCATTCAATTCAATAAGGAAACGAAAACAGCGTTCATGCATACATACAACCTACCATCTCCATGAACGGTGTATTTCTTTCCATTTATCAATATATTATATTTTTTTTATATTATGAATATATATTATATATAAACCATGTTTTATATTCTGGAATTAATTAATCATGAACTAAGTAATCATAATAATAATTACAAGCCAAAACATGGACGATAAATAAAATGATTTTACCCAAAACGCTGCTTTAACATGGAATTTACAAAATAATGGGTAATATAAAGTCATAAATGAATCATATATGATATAATAACAATTAATATGTTCTGAAATAAGAAAATTAAATTATCTAAATCATTATAAAGGAGGTTAGGATACGTACGAAGCATATCGTACCTAAGGTAAGGGATAATTTTGCAATCTCATTTTATCTGAGATTGTTTAATCATTAGTATTTACTAGGGTTATATTTATAATCCATGTCCATGCCTTCTAAAAATGTTTTCATGTATGTTTAAATTCATTTTTACCTATTTTTGACTTTTACTACATGGTATGTAAGGAATCTTTCTTTTGTTTACCATACAAGGTACTTTTTGACTTTTCTGGAAAAAGTATGAGGATATTGTTTTTTCTTAACTTATATGGAATGAACGGATTTTTACAGTTTCATAGCGCCTTATTTTCATGAATTTTACTCAACAATATTTCATGTTTATTTTAAAAAAATCTTTTTCTTTTAAATTTTTTTGGAATTTTGTGAAAAGAAAATGATTTTTAAGAAGAAAGGATATTTTCATCAAGAATTCTTTTCAAGTGTTTTATCAAAATCATTTTCCTTCTAAGATGACATTATTTCATATGTGTATGTTCCAAGTATAATATCTCTATGATTTCCATTTTTTCACTTTTCTTTTGATTAAATGATATTCATTTGTTTTATATGGATTATGTTTTGATGGGATGATGTTTATGAAACCCATTTTTATTCTTTGGGTTATGATGAATGATTTATGTTTATGTTGTGGCACAAGTAAGAATGATTTCATTATGAGATGGGTGGGACCAATATCTCCCTCCAATGCATTGGGTAATGATTTATATCTCATGAGATATATATGGCTTGAATGGAAATTTAATCAGGTTCAGTGATACAGGACAGGAATGAAGAGTGAACTCGATTCAAAAAGGGGATTTTTCCACTAAGATTGTCTTGGAAGAAATTCCTTGGATATTGTGGAAATCATATCATGTGATTAATGTTTTTCCACAATTAAATGTTTTATTCCCATGATATATTATCATTATTAATGTTTCTATATGATCTATGCCTTACGTATTGCCATGTTTTATGTCATTGCTCAAGACTTTGATGTTTAAATATTATGTTCATGTTTGGAAGTTCAGATGTATATGGTTTCTTTTATTTTCTCCGTGCTTACCCATACTAAGAATTTTCGCTCACCCTTCATATGTTTTCTTTTCCCCATGATATAAAGAAAGGTCTTAGGTAAGAAAAAAAGGAAGATATTTATGGAAGATGTTGAATATCATTCACCATGATTAGAATATTTTGTTCTGAGTTTCCAAAGACACTAAACTATTACGGTCATTTGGTGTTTGTTTTTTTTATGTATTTAATATTCCGTCAAAGTAATGTAATGTCTATGTACGTCATGATTTGGGTATCTACAAATATGTTCTAATTTTCTCATGTTATAAAGAAGATAATTATGTATAATATATCTATAATAGAATCATTTTTTGAAATATTTTTAGATATATTAAAGTGTGTTATTAAAATAAGTGGTTTTTTGGTCTAGTCTTTAAATAAAATAATACTATTAGTTCTGGGATATGTTGTAATAATCATGTAAAAGAGTTTGTTATGTATGTTTTGATTGGGGTATCATTTTTCATTTTATAGCAGTGTTTGGAGAATATTGGGGTTATGTTATCAATAATTAGAGGATTGAAAATTAAACAACCTATGTAGATCCAACATCAATATAGAATTATACTAAAACTTATTATATTTAATTGATGGTATCATAATTTAGGAAATAATAGGATTGATTTTTTTTATCATATGATTTCTTAATATGGTTTATTTTTTTAATAACCATGTTAAAAAAATTTACGAAGGGATCAATTATATAATCATGATATTGGTTTGGTGAATCTATTATATATGTTTAAAAAATAATATTTGAGTACAGTTTTATGAATTTCTTTCTATATTGAAATGTATCTAAGAATTTAAATTCATATCACTAATTGAAAAATATTTAATTATTAGTGTCAAAAATCATAGTTCTATGAGAAATTCATCCAATGTATATAACTATTCTCTAATTAATGTTTGTGGGAATTTTATTCAATAAAATATTTGTATTTCCCCTTAGTAAAATTTTATTTTATTTTGGGAATCGATTGACTCCATCCATATAAAGCCCATATCAATTTTTAGAATATGGAAACAAAATTTCATATCGCATGTAAAATAATTATATTGTATCGATACAAGGCTTACATTTAACTCCCTATAGAAGTTGGTTCACAAAAAATTAAATATTAATGATATTTATATTATTCTATAACATGTCTATGAATATCTCCAAGAGTTTACTGATCCGCCCCCAAATCATGGGGATTAATTTTTAAGAGAACTAATACCCAGTGCTACAATTATATCAATGAATCCATATAGAATATCCCTAATTAAACTATAAGAAATTAAGAATCGGCTCTAAGAGAATCTATATTAGGGTTTTGTATGTTTAGTGGATCCTTTTCTTACTCATTTTTATTTAGCTTTTATAAATAAATCAACCGACAAGTCATTGTTTTCTAACAAACTTGTTATGTTTTTTAGATTTAGTACACCATGTTATTTATTTTGTATATTAAGAAATAGCGATCAGACTCCTATGGAGTTATTTTCATGGAAATATAAAAATATTATATTAATTTATTCCTTTTTTGTCAGAATATAATTCAATTGTTTCGATTGTTCAAAAAATCACTGAAGCTATTTCAATATGTTCAATTGATATTGATTTTTTTTAAAATTAAATATGGAATTATAATGATATCTCATTCTATATTGAATAGATTCATGGCCACATTATATGATTTAATATATAAGGGAATTATCTAAACATCATTAGTTTATGTGTATGTCTAAAAATGATGTTTCCAAACTCAAAAAATAACTAATGTTTCTAAATATGATTTTCACCTCTATAGTGTACATATTTAAAAATACTGTTAATTTTTTTTTCATATTTGAAATATATTAGAATCAATCAGGACCTGGGGTGATGAAAACCCAATATGTTTATCCTGATTTCATCAGTTTACATAAAAGGCTGAAAATGTGTCTTGGATGGTCAACAAATTCACTGAATATTGGGAATTTAGTTTCCTTGCTATAGTTTTCCATAATGTCATTTATTCAAGTTTTCAAATATATAAGCAGATGGTGAAGTTGGGTTGATTTGATTCTTGACCCGTTGCAAAGAACATGAGATCTCATAAAAACAAATCTTTCAGTATTAAGTCTGAATTTGATGGTAATGGTCTAAAATATTATGTGATGTCTTATGTTAAGATGATCAGATTTTCTACAAACACTATTCATCCCCTAAGTTGGTAATCATAATGTTAGGAGTGAACCCTAAGTTGGATTAATGTGTATATGTATAATCAAACCTACTAGAAATTGTTTGAATATGGATTGAAACTCTACATCTAGTGAATGATAAATGCAAGGAATAACAACCCTACATTGGATTCTAGAAATACTATTCATACCCTACATTCGTAGATTGAACGTATGGATAATCAATTCGATGTTTGGACTCAACCATACATTGGAAATATGAACATATGTGCATGAAATTATTTTAATAGAATCATATATTGGATGGAACCTTACTCTACACAATGGAACCCTATGTTATATAACTCAACCCTACATTTTACTGGTCAATGACAGAGTTTTATTTAATTTGTGACTTCTACAAAAGACATTATAGATGTATATTTCATTTATTGACCGTTTCAAAGTCTTTAATGAAATACATTAAATAATTTCTATTTATAAGGGTTGTTATGAATACTTTTTAACGATTTTTACTTCAAATAATCGTGATTATATGATATGCACATTTTACTGAACTATTTTGACAATATTTAAAAAGGTTTAAATGGATTTAAACAAGGGTTTTAAATTGTTCATAACTTCTATTATTATAGATATATTATTGGGGGATTTATTAAAATTATTCTGAATGCATTTATTAGAGAATTATTCTAGAGAAATAAAGAGGCAACGATGCTACACTATTTATTGGATATTTACAAAGGCTATTAACTCTATTTATTTTGGGTATTCTAAGGAATAAAAATTTTATGAAAACTATTGGATATATATTCTCTCTATATATCTCACTCTATAAATAAAATTAAATACCCAATCATGAAAACTAGAGTTGTGTATAATCTTTTAAAAAAAATGTTCTGGAAAATTCATATTAAAGTTCAATTATTTAGAATATGGAATTGAAATAATTTGTACATTATTATTCTATCATCGTGTAAAGAATATAGAATTATATGCAAACATTCTTTGATCTATTTTTTACTATTTTAATAAGAAGAGGAATTTTGCTCGATATTGATGATTATTTTTCTTCCACTATTCTGTTGAATGGGAGGTCATATTTCTTCTAAAAGTTGATGATACAAATAGTAATTTCAACATAATCCGTAAATAAAATCAATATCCATTGATTTGGTGGAGTATTAGCTATTAAAAATTAGTTTTGGTGGATTTTCAGCTTCTCAAAATAAGTTGTAGATATAAAATTCCTTTTAAATAAACTGAAACTCTATTTAAACGGCCAGTAATCTGTTAACATCCTATACCCAGTTGTGGATGTGAATATCTTATGATAATAGGACATATTGGTGAAAATCTACAATCTTCAGGATTAGAGCATTGGAAGAGTGCACTAGTGGATTTCTATTCCCAAACCACTATACATCCTTGTGTTATTTTCTATTATTTCTTTCCACTGCTCATTCAAATTTATGAGAGAAGGAAAGATCACTTCATTTTAATAGGGACATTTTAACATTGTCATGATTTCTAAAAGGTCAAAATTCAAACCCCTCTCATGTCTTTCTCATAGAAATTCAAACCTAAAAAATTGGTATCATAGGTAGGTTTCTATTGATTTTTATTGTCTCTAATCAGTATAAGTTAAATATTCTGATTAAGACAAATCTCAATAAAATTTTTCAGAGAAGGTATGTTGATGATCCATTATTTTTATTTTGATGGTGATAATTTGGGATGCTAGAATGATCAAAATAATATATATTTTAAGAATCCTGGCTTCAAAGTTTATAGGAATATTTTAAAACATTATGAAATCCCTAGATAACTTGAAATATTGGATTCTTCTATTGAATTTGAGTATAATATTAGTATTAAAACCATTAATTCAATTTAATGTGGTTTTAGTCTTAATTAATTTATTCATGTTTCTCAATGTGATAATACCTATAAGATGTGGTAGACTATTATGGTTGCAAATTAAGGAAATTTAAATGTCAAAAAAAGGTTCAATTCTAAAAATCATAAATTTGACACATTTAGGAAGCAGGAGTATGAGGGATTCACTCAGATGAATGAAAGATTAACAGAACTTGTTACTGATGTTACTACCTTAGAAAATCCAATTCCAAAACCAAATCATCCCTTAAAGGTACTAAGAGATTTTCCTTCAAAGGGGAATGGAATATAAGATACTATTTGATAATACACACTACTTAAATAATTAAATATGAAATAATTGATAGAAACATTGGTGATGTATTAAGCAGAGATTCAAGAAAAAGCTAAAAACAAAATTTCTATTAAAGAGGAAATATCTGCACGCAAAGGTTCAATGAATGAATTTTCTAATATATATTCTAGCCATTCATATTCAAGTGATGGGCTGCCACATCTTACAAATAAATTTTCCAGCTATATAAAATGAGAAAAGATATTTTAATGTTGAAAAAATAGAAAAAAAATCAGATTCTATGAGTGTAAAAGGAATGGTCATCTGAGATGTGACTATCCTTTGATTAAATCTCAAATTATTGATGAAAATAAATAAAAAATAAAAAATTTCATGAAGCCTATATTTAATGCGTATAAATATTTATTTGATGAATCTACTCCAAAATCATAATCTGAGCATGAAAATTAAAATGTTAATCTGTGTCTTATGGCTCACGGTGATGATGTATAATATTATTACTCTAAAAGTTCTAATTATGAATGTATTTCTTATTATGAAATTAATAATATTTTTTATGAATAAATATAAATTTGATTCATTAAAGAAAGTGCATAAAAATATCATAAAATATTATGATGTTATTTCAATCAATAATGAAAGTTTGACAAAATAGATTGATGATTTAAGATCAATTTTTTCAAAACATTCTTGTGATCTGTATGAAACCAAAAATAATGAATTATTGGATAAATTTTATAATTTAAATAAAACTATAAGTATTCATATCTTGGAGATAATTATTGGATTCAAATTCGTGGTAAAAATAATATTCAAAAAGTAAAACTCTGTTTTAGTAGTAATGGAGAAAAACAAAAATTATATATGAATTATTTTGTTCCTAGTTCAAATAGAAATAACTTTTCTATTGTTAAATTTATTTATTGTTGTATTAATGGACATTATGATAATGACTATTATTTTAGAAAGCCTTAACTTTTTGGTGTCAATCATGTTCATTATTTTAAATCATTATCAAAATTTAATTATGAAATATTTGATTAAAATAAACACATTTGGTTACAAAATCATTAATTTATGACCCTAACAGACCCAAAAGTATATCTGTACCAAATGAAACTTGTATTTGATACATTGTAGGTATTCACTACTAAACGCAATAACTATATCATCAAGTGGATGCAAGAAAATTATGGGAATTTATTATTTTCTTATTTCTTATTCATTTAGATATAATCTCTATAAAATCTAGAACAATTAATCTAGGAAGTATTTTTTTTAATTTTCATAAACAATTTGAATTCATTTAATGTTTTATATAGAAGATAATTTTTTTAATGATTTATTATTTATTCCTCTACATTTGATTATTCTTATTCTTAAACTATTAAGTCATTTTACACTATCAGTTTATCATATTAATTAATTCATTGATTTATTTTATTTAACAATGATAATCAACATTTCATTAAGATTTTATATAAATAGTTATCTTCCATGTAATCATGTGTTTACTTTTTGACTTTTAAAATTAATTACATTTTCTAAATTTATCTCTTACTACTTGTGACACACAATTCAATTATGATTTTAAAATATTTGGGTCATTTATGACATATGTAAAATCCTTTAATTGAATTCTCTGATGATCCTTTAATAAAATTCCTCAAAAATATTTTTATTATATTAATTTAAAATAATTTAATTAAATTCATTAAAAATATTATTTTAATTTTATTTACATTCATTGAATATTAATTTTTAAAATTCATTGAATATCATAAATATTTATTCTTGTTTATAAGGGGAATAATATTAAAAATCTAGCATGTGTTTAAATAATTTACTATTATGGCATTAATGAAATGGTTTAATACATTCCCTCCAAGTCCTTTTTATTCATTAAATAATATTTTATGTGTTTTCATGGATAATTTATTATATCGTTATATATTTTGGGAGCAATCAAGAATTTATGGTGAATTAATATTACTGTTTGTATTTATAACATATTTTTAAACAACTAACTTTTTTTATTTTTTTTTCAAATTATGAGTATTTAAAAATTATTATTCACATTTTAAATAATTTAAAAATGGGAAATTTATTTTTCCAAATTTAAAATATTCATAAAAGGTAATAATAATTTTTTTTCAAATTTTAAATTTTTTTTCTGCTTCTTAAAATTTCAAATAAATATACTTTATAAAGGATGTAATTATATTTTACTCAAGAACGCATCTTTTTATCCTTACAAAAAGGGGCAGATAAGTTGATAATATATTAGGGTTTAATAATTCTCTAAAAATAGGATATTTTTTAGTGGAATTGGGTTATTCTCATTTTAATTTAGTTTTGATAATTACTTCAACGAGTCAATCTTTGTTTTATAATAAATTTGTTAAGTGTTTCAGATTTATTACGTCAATGTATCTATTTTATTTATGAAGAAATACTGATCATAATATTACGGAGTTTATTTGTAAATATGATATTATTATCTTCATTTTTCTATTTTTATTGATATACAATTCAATTTTTTATATGGTTAAAAAATCACCAAAGTTGTTACAAACTATTCAAGTGATATTTTAGTTTTCGGCATAAAGTCAATTGAGAATTATAATGATATTTGAATCTACATTGAATGGATTCATGGGAACATTATACAATTGGATAGAGAAGTTAATTATTTAAACTTCATTAATTTATGTGGAAGATTGAAAAGGGTGATTTTATACTCTAAAAACTCATCAAATTTTCAAAAACATTTTTTCAATTGTATGGTGAACAGATTTGAAAACCTATAATATTTATTTTTCTTCATTTTATAAAGATATCATATTCTCTTAGGACCAAGGGAGATGGAATGCAAATAAATATGTCATTCTTTAATCAGTTTCCCTCAATTTTTAAAAAAGTGGTTTGGATGGTTAATAAATTCACCGAAGATTGGGAATGCAATTTCTTAGATGTTGTTTTCTAGAATGTTATTGATTCATATTTTCAAATATATCAAGATTTGATGATGGTTTATTGATTTGATTCATGATTATTTTAAAATATCTTGTGATTTACTAAAACTAATTCTTGTTGGATTAAGGCTGAATGTAATGGTAATGGGCATAAAAAATTCAATGAAGTCTAAAGATAAAATGTTCACATTTTCTAAAAACACCATTCATACCATATGTTAGTAAGAATAATGTAAGGAATGAACCCTACGTTTGATAAATTTGAATATGGATTATGATCCCTACAATTAAAATTTTTTATATGGATAAAAAACATTATGTTCAATGAATGATTAACATAAGGAATATCATCCCTGAATTGGAATATAGAAATATTGTTAATACCCTACGTTTAGAGATTGAACATATAGATAATACATTTTATGTTTGGAATTGACCATATGCTGGGGGGATGAACATATGGATCAACATCCCTATGTTATTTTTTTCTCTACATCACGGGTGTATGAAAGTATAATTAGGTAACCATACATTGGAAGTAACCCTATGCTACACTAAGCAACCCTATGCCACACAATTCAACCCTATGTTTGACTAGTCAATGATTAAGTTTTATTTAATTCAAGATTTCTACAATGGCCTTGATGGAAGTATTTATCATTTTACGAATGATTCAAAGGTTAAAAGGAAATGGATTAAAACATTATTATTTATAAGGGATGTTATGAATCTCTTTGAATGATTTTGATTTCAAATATTCATGATAAATTGTACTAATATTTTTTAGTAAGTATTTATATTATTTTTAAAGAGTTTTGAATAGATTTAAATATGTATTTTAAATTGTTCAATGCTACTATTATTATAGACATATTAATAGAGGAGTTATTAAAATTATTTAGAATGAATTTATTAGAGATCTATTTTATAGGAATAAAGAGGAAATTTTGCTCAGTTATTATTGGGATATTAATGAAGGCTATTAACTCTATTTATTTTGGGTATTTTAAGAAAAAGGAATGTTGTTACAACTGCTGGATATTTATTATTTATATATATATATGTCAGGAATGGAAAATAATAAACAAATAAAAGTGGAGACATGAATACTCTATTAAAAATAAGGCGCCGAAATTATTTATATTAAATCTAGATGCTTTTGAATAGAGAATTAAAATTCATTTTATATTAATATTCACTCATGTTGTAAAAAATAATGGACCCTATAAAAGAATTGTTTGATATATTTAATGATTTTTCAAGAAGAATAATAAGTCTACTAAACATTGAATATTATTTTTCTAGTACTATTATGTTATATTATAGATCTTATTTCACTAATTAGTTTCTACTAAAACTATCATGTTAAACATGTAACATATTAAAAATCAATTTCTATTTATTTGGTGGACTATCAGCTACTGGAAATTAGTCTTAGTAGAGTGTCATCTTCTCTAACTAATTTCTGGATATACGGTTCCTTGTAAAATAATCAGAAGGGATTGTAAAATATTTATAATGTGTCAATGGTCTGCACTTATGTGTGGATACGAATTTGTTGTGATAAGATAACATTCTATTGAAAATCACAATGGTCATGGAGTAGAGTATTGGTGGAGTGGGCTAGAAGACTTATGTATGCCAATCCACTATACATCCTTATGTCTATTTCCATTTTGTATTTCCAATGCTCTCTCGACTTTAAGAGAGATGTAAAATATCTCTTCATTTCAAGAGGGATGTTGTAATATTGTCACGATTTATAAAAGTTCACATTTCTTCCAACTCTTGTGTTTTCATCACATCCATTCCAACCTAACATTGTACACCAAAATGCTTCACTCTAGAGTGCACAAATTCTTTTTAATAAAAATAATTATGGATCAATGTGTTTCTACATTTATTATTATAAACATAAAAATATTATGAAAATATCCAATATCTTCTACCCTATGTTAATAAATTGATTCAATAACTATGAGACCGTTAATACATTTCAAAAATATACCGTCAGTTTGGATGACATTAATTAATCATTAGAAAGTATAATATACCGATGATATCCAATTAAATAAGGAAGGACCACTATGAATTCAATGTGATGTCATTAATACTTAAAAATTCCACTAAAATCTTCATGGACTAGATTAATAGAATCTATAATTATTACCTCAATATATATTGTAGTATTTTTAGAAAAATTGAAAATGTATTCCAAGACAAATGAACAATATGATTATTATCATAGGGTTGTGTGAAGACCATGAGAAAGAGGGTTTATTTTTCTAGAAATTTAGCTATCCATTCTGGCTATATAAAATATCATTCTTGGCTATTATAATTATAAATTAGGGTATATCTCAAGGTCCCCCAAATAAATATGTTATTATAGAATCTCTTAGTACAACCACTATAAAATGGATCCATATTTTTTTTGCATTGACTAGATATGATCGACATTTGGTGTTAAATAATTTAGGACTACAAAATACATTAAAAAATTAACATGAAAGGGGATAATGTTCCTCTAGATGGATAAATGCTAAGATAATTTCAAGAATTGTAATAGAAGGTTGCTTACTATACCTTTTCTCACAATAAATAATAATTGAGTGGGTTTTAGGATATACATCAATGCATCAATGAAGGGATTTGTATATATCTTAATAAAAACTGACATAGTGGTAGCTTATGTCTCCAACAATATACGTTTTTGTATAAAATAATACAACCTCATCCCTTAAAATGGGTATTATATACAAATAAAAACAAATATAAGACCTTTATGATTTCATGGTATAATTGTTAATGAAAAATATACCCAACACCTGATATAGATTTATAAATGGTTATATTTTGATTAAATATATAAGGGAATTAAAATTACAGTGAAAATTTTGATATATATTCTGAATATAAGATCATAAAATATATATTCATATAGAAGGAGTTTACCACGCCCCAAAGGAGATGGTAGGGGTAGATCGAGGATTATGAATGTTCAAGACATTACCACCTTCATATGGGGAAAAGTTAGATGATTCTCTCTATAGGAGGAGTCTGGCTACCTTATCCATAATGAGGATTGAAAGAGACTGAATATCCATGGATTTAAAAAATATGGACCATGAAATCATAATGTTTGGTGAGAAATCCTATCATTACAAAGTAATTTCTCAACCATACAACCATATAAAGATCATTGAAGCTTAAAAGGAGTATGAAAAGAATGAGAATAATGGATAGAACATTTTAGGGTGAAACATTAACAATGATGAAATTATAATATCAAATAAATGAATATTTCTCCCACCAATAGAATAATAAAATAAATATCCCAGGGATTATGAAAATAACTAATCATTCTCATTTCCCTTAGAATCACAATGATTTATAAAGAAAATAATAATGATTTCTAGTGGGACAACAGGGAGATATAGATTGATATATATATATATACCAATCCATAGATTTCAAAAAAGTTAAGGATAAATATTGGAATACAAAATAGGAAAATGAAACCATTATCCATACATATATAGAAATAGTATAACATCATAATTGATTTCATCATAGAAATTACCATGACATATAAATCCCATACATTCATTTGGGTTTTATTTCACCACCTTATGAATTTTAAAATTTTAATTTCTATTTGAGAAAATTTTTTTCTTGATCGAATTAATAATATATATATATATACATACAAAGGAAGTGGTAAGGATGTATGGAGTAGAACATTCCATTATATCAGATCAGGATCCATGGTTTTCATTAATGACTTGATGAAGTCTTTAATAATAATTTAATAAAGAGTTGATATATATAACCATTTATCACACTCAATCTATTGGTTATTCTAAAAATTTCATTCAAATTTTAGAAGACATTTTAAGATCATATCTAATGGATTCCAAAATATTTTGGGATCATAAATTTAATTTAATATATTTCTCTTATAACATTTGTTTCAATTTTAGAATTCATATTGATCCCTATGATGTTATGTGGGAAGAGGTATTTAACTAAAATATGTTGGGAAAATGATTAATAATATAAGATCATGTGACAAGATATTTTTCATGAAATGTTTCAGAAGATCCAATCCATTTTTTGGAAATGTAAATCTATATAATAGATATAGAATAACTATTTTCCATTAATTGATGATATTTGGAGTTTGATGTGTGAGATAAGGTATTCCTTTAAATATTACCATGGAAATGGTTTATGAGATCCAGGAAGATGGCAATGATGGTCCCAAAAACATTGACCAATTTAAAGTCTTTTATTGAAGAGGAAATATAGTTTATAATCTTTCACATCCATCAAACTTCTTCCAAGTGCATGATTTGTTCCATGTATAAATTTTTAAGATATAAAAATGAGACCATTAATAGGATCTAAACCCATAGGTAATACATCTATAAAAAGTTCCCTCTTACCTGAAAAAACATGAATAAATATTTCATCATTGAGATAAATTATTATAAAATAGATAACTCATATTATTAATGTTCACTTAAGGAATATAATGTTTAAGGAAGTGACATGGTTACATGAAGACGTAATGTAGAAAAGGAAACATCATTTATCTTTGTAAAAGTAATGAAATTTTTAGCATGAAATTATTTTAAAGTTGTAGAATGTAATACCCCATGATTTTAGTATGAATTTCTCCTTAAATAAATATTTTAGGTTTGGTAACTCTTGATACAAACAATGAGAAAATAAATTGAACAATACTTTATTATTATTGAATAATATAATTCAAAATAAAATACATTAAAATATTTCTAATTGAACTATAATAAAAATATTAAAAAATTAATAAAACCATAAGAAAATAAATATTCTTAAAACATTAAAGTTACTAATTCCCATGGTAAAATATGATTCATTACAAAAAACAATTTTAATTAATTATGAATTATTTATAAATTTATTATTTTTAAAGAGTAATATAAATAAAATAATTGATTAAATTAAATGAATTATTAAAAAAATACTAAATAAAATTAATCAATAGTTAATTCGTTATAAGGAATAAAAATTTAATTATTCATGAATAAATTAAGTGGCCTTATTTTTATATGTTTTGAAACATTAATTCTATTTTTTTTTTGCATTTTGGTTTTAAAGAAAGTTGTTAATAGAGAATATATAAGTATCCATCATTCTATAGTTGAATTTTTCATCAATTGAAAATACTAATTCTAATTGGGGGATTTTGAGATTAATTTTTAATACTTATTTTTTTTTAATTTTTATATATTTAAGAAAAAAATTATTATTAAACATCCAATTTTATATGTTTAATATTTTAATATTGGAACTAATTTTAAATTTTGATATCAAAAATAGTTTTTTATTATATTCAAAAGGTTTTAGTTTTTATTTTTATTGGATAAATTATTCACTGGTGTTTTTTGATATACAAGATAATACATGCAGAGGAATTAAGGATGCAAATACATGTCTAAATTTTCCCCATTCCAATGTATCCAAAATTAAAGATGGATTCAATGTAGCCTATTTATTATAAAGGATAATTATATAGTCATTCAGGTAAAAAAAATGTTTCCAATAGCTATGTGGATAATTTTTTCCTATCTTTTATGTATCAAATTCAAGCCTAATTTTATTTAGTTGAATATAAAAGAGTATATAATGTATAAATTTATCCAGGTATGTGAATATCACAAACCCAATTATTCCCAATAATGGAATAAGATTTCAAGCATGAACTCTAATTTAATGTCAATAAATAAAGGATCAAGAACCAAGATGTTAGAAGTACCACCCAATATTGATTATGTGAGTTTGTTCATAATATGTTGGAGAAGTTTTATATAAATATAGGTTTCTAATGAATTTTATGAAACATTGTTTCTACAAGTTTCTAAAGACAATTTCAATTGGTCTGAATAGTTGAAGCATAGATTCATCCGTTTGAAGAAGATAAAATCCATGAATCATGCAATTACATGTAGGTTCAAAATTGTTTCTTTATAGTAAGAAGGCAATGAGATTATTGGTCGGAGTCATAAAAAAACTGAGACTAACGTGCTTGACTGGATAATGATTCGATCCTAATTTTTAAAACATAATGATGACCATTGAGTCCAATAAATGAAGAAAGAATACATAGTATACACTTTTTTTGACATTATAGAGTAAATATACATAGAATTTGATTAAAATTGTTTATCACTATTGTTGATTGAAATATAAATGATAGGGGGATGTAAAACATTCTTAATTTTTTAATCTTATAGTTGGTTTTAAACATAGAACACTTTCTTGAAATTCATGAATGAATCTCAGTTGATTTCACTGCTAGAAACGACACGGTATAACAGTAGATGAGTGATCAAATCCACTATGTTACCTTTAGCACAATTTAAAGATTATCTAGTAAAGGGTATCATTATGATCGAATGAAGATGATAGTGGGTTCGAGTTCAAAGTTTTCTATATTCCTAATATGATCTTAGGGTATTAAATCATTTTTTTGTTAGAATTTTCAATGTTGAATTTTGAGGCTAGAATATAGTCAAAATAAATTATTGGGGGTAAAATAGTATTCAGAATAATAGAGTGTGGGATAAAACATTTAAATTCCTTATGAAAGTGGATGATTATTTTTTATATTTTGTTATAGAAAAATGAGCTATAGAAAAGGATAAAAAATGCTTCCATTTACAAAAGAATGCGATATTAGTATATCTAAGTCAGTGGAATGAAATAATTTTATTGATACTTTTGAGATAATTTAAACGGAGTTCCTCTATTCTCATATTCCAATGGTGGTGAGAAAATTAATTTTATAACACAGAATCCAAAAAACCAAGAGAAGGATATTTTTTATAGAATTGTGATCTAAAGGTTGAATAATAAAGTAAAATAGAGATCAAGTTGATAATGATATAATTTTTATTGAAGGAGAATATTTTATATTTTTTTATTTATCTAATTTTCAACCATGATTTTCATTGTGTTTTTTCAATTCTTTTTTGTTCATTGGAAATGAATTTTTCATAAATTTTTAAGGAATATTTTATATGTCTGATAGATTAATCAACTGATGTTCATGAGTCTTTTTATATCTATAGTTTTTTAAATTATTATTATCGGCCTTTATCTTTCCATATTATTTATATAATTTACTTAATGTATCGATATTTGAAGAGAAAATTTATGAAATTATGGATTTTTTCCTATAAAAACAAATAGAGAGGTCGGGTCGACAAGTGATCAATATCATATGAGAAAGGGATAATTTAATGTATAACCCTTTTGTTTATATTTTATATTGATTTCATTATCAGTTAACATCATCATTTCCTCAATCTTTATCAATTTAATTCTCTTACATATTTTTAGCATGCTACTTCTTGTTAACTTATGTTAGATCTAACTCTTATAACACCTCATTTTTTACTTTTTATTTAATTATAACACATTGTACACATTATTTTTCACCATTTTTGTTTTGAGTTTGAAATATTATATAATTTAATAATCCCTTTAATCATCTCTCCCACACTCCCTATGGATCAACCCAGCTTGCTGCTATCTAGTATTGAGTATAAGATATAAATGGAAATTTTTATTGAATATTAATAATGATATTCATTCGATATTTTCTATTCATTATAGTATAATGTTTGAAATGAGTGTCATATGGTTAGGGGAAAAATGATGAAGAATAAAACAAAAAAAATTTAAAAATCAATTATAACCTATATTGTTTGAATCTCTAAGTTAAATTAATGATTCTTGATGTCTGTGTTGATTTAAGAATATGTATGCATTCTTATTATTTTATTTCATTAAAAAAACATTAAACGTGATTTTCTTAAACAATAATCTATATCACTAACAAACAATATTTCTATTATTCGGATTCAATTTTTGGGGATGCTTGAATAGAGTCTCGTTGTTTATTTTAATAATGGGTAATCTATGTGGTTTGAAACATTTCAGTATAGTTTCCTATATTTTCTCACTCTTATAGACATAAATATTTATAGTGTGTCTATATCCATTCATATGAAAATGACCACTATTAAGAAAAATGAGACATTAATATACCTATACCTGATAATAAATCAAAAGTAGGACAAAATTTTTGAAATTAACAGCAATATTTAATATGATATAAGAAGAAGACGAAGCCATAAATAAAAAACATTACAATGAAACATTTTAGTTTAATTAAAACATAAATAAGACATGAAATATTTTCAATTAGTTGTGGGGAAAATGAATTGGTGTAATTTAAAAATGAGTATGTTATAATACAAGAAAAATAAATCCAAACCAGTTAGAAAAGAATTGGTATATGATAAAATATTTAATAAAAGGATACATCATTACCACAAATAGGTCTCTAAATAGTAAGAAAATGTGGTTATTTTAATTTTAATTATTTTTCAGAAAACTATTTAATTTTTTATTTTGAACCAATGGTTTTTCCGGTTGATGAGAAATTGGATAATGAAAATTTGAATGTCATAAACACTTCATCATTTCTTCTTGAAATTATGAATAATGAACTAGAACCAGAATTTTTGGATATTTTGGAAGAGAAAATAGACTTGAAATAGAGTATTTTGATAGTTGTGAAACTATTGTTACATGTGATTTTAGTTTACTTTAAAGTGTGGTCACAAAAACCATTAATATTTTACTTGAAAAATGAATGCGAGATATTTATTTGATAAAAAATAAATTAGTGAATTTCCATTCACTTTTTATATTACTAATGACTTCTCTGAGGATTTGTTTCTTGAAAATAAAAATTATGTTAATTTCCGGGGGTAAAATTTTATGAATCTAAAACTACATGAATCTATTTCTCATGGTGCTCAATTGAATAAATTTACTATGGATACTAAATTCGAATACTAAATAGGAATTTTAAAAGAAAATGATATTATGGAGGTTGAAATTTAATGAATTTATGAGTGCACACTATATAAGAAAATTATATATTCTTTAATAAATGTTTTGATTGATGAGATTATGTTTTAAGTTGAAGAAACATTGGAAAAAATAATTTTTATATCAAATTTGAGTTTTTTAATGATCAAAATAATTGTATTTCCTATTTTAAAATGTATTCCTCAACTAAATTTATATTTTAATTTTTTTAGAAATAGTTAATTACTTGGATGAGAAATATATTTTGTTACTCAATTCTTCTATCGTTATTTGTAAAACTGCTAGAAACTATCTTCAAGAATCTATTTATATAATCTCATCCCTTTGACTCTTCATTCTAAGAATTTTGATGTTTAAAATGGTTTTACAATACATGATAAAAATTTAAACACCCATAAGAATACATTTAAAATTTTAATTCCTTTAAAAAAATCTAAATCTGTCAAATTTGTATTAATTATAGATGTGGGTATCACCTTTTACATGTGTTCTTTTGATGATTTTTTTTAGTTTGATTTATTAGTTCCTAGTAGATCTTAAGGGAGAAAGAATTTTATAACCTAATATTGATTAGTTTGGGATATGTAATGTGTTCATGATTGATGATTTTAAACACCACTAGGATATTACATTGAGTTTTCCATCATTAACAAGGGCTTCTTCCATGGGTATGCCTAATTTGAGAGAAATTTTAAAAAAAAATTATTGAAGTTTATATGCCCAAAAATTCCAATTTTATAATAAAAATTCTTTTTCACGGAATATGTGGTATTTCCAACATAGGAAACCACACCCACCTAATAACTATAGTTAGTTTCTAGGGATGTCTAGTTGGGGACTATAAAACTAAATCTTTCGGATGGTAACCCATGTTTCAATACATTAATTTCCCTTATTTTTCATGTTTATATTACTTTAAATAAAAATAACCAATATATTTTTATGTATCCAAATCCATACCCCACCACACATGGATATGTTCCTATTATCTTACAACCCCCTCCCCATTTCTTTTTCATATCTTTCTAATTTTTAATGTTTTTTCATAAATCTAATTTGTTTTTACTTGAATTATTTATACTAGATTAACAATGTTTACCATATAAAGTAATGGGGGAGTACTTTTGATGATATTATTATGTAGGAAAATTGAACATGATAGTTTTAGTAAATATTTAAAGAGGTGTCACCAACCATTAGCATAGGTTTAAAATTTTTCCGAAGTATCAAAGAGCTTATTCTCAAGAAAAATTGATAACATATCCCTTATTTCTTGTCTCTTGTCATTTTATTATCTATGATTTATTTTCATATAAATAATGTTGATTTCTTCTTCTTATAGTATAAAAAACATTTTAACCAAAGTTCATTATCATTATCTTTGTTCGATGTTAGTAGTTCTTTAATTAAAAGGATAATACTTTTTCTTCCAGAAGGGGAGTGTTTGTTTTAACTTCTATCTATTTCATCAGAGTAAAAATTATTCAAAACTTTTTCGATGGATTATAGTCTTAAATATTAATTTTTCAATATTTAATAATAATTAACATGATTTATAACTTGATTTCCTAGTTGGAATCTATTAAAAATTGAAGATTATCTATGTTTTGTAGTGTTGTAATTGTATGCTAGTTTTTGTTCTTTAGTGATATTTTCCTTGGAATCACCTATAGATATAAAACTCTTGGATTATTTTTTGTGATTAAATTTTTAGGTCATATATAGAACATTATTTTTATTATGATTATATATATTCATTAATTTTAGTTTTGTGGAATTAATTTTGAGCATTCATGTTATCCCTTTATCAAAAAATTCTTTGTGACGGGTTTTCAAATCATTTTGAATTAAACTATTTAACTTTTTCCCCTCTTTAGGATTCAATATTGAGAAATGTTTTAGTTTTATTGGTGGGGTTAGTTTTTTGATATTGTATTTTTGTTTTTTGGGCTTAAAAATGGTTTTTCATGAAAATTATTTTAAAGTTAACAATGATTCTCTATTTTAATTAGTTAAAATAATATTTATTGTTAAATTTTTGTAAATAAAATTTATATATTATATATAAATAATTTTTAATTTATATTTATTCAATTATTAGAATTCATATAGTTAATATAAAATCATCTTATGCTTTAAAAAAATATACTTCTTGATACACATTTATTTTTCATCATGTCTATGGGTTTAGTTTTAATTTTGTTTTTTTTAGATTAATAAAATTTATTGAAAAATGAAAAAAAATCAAATAAAAAATTCAAAATTTTATTAGGATAAAATTATAATAATTTTTTGAAATGATTAATTTTTTTATGAATAGTGATAAATCAAAAAATATAAATGAAAACTGCCTTTTCATTTCAATTATGTATAAAGTAAAATTAAAATACAAATTTATTTTAAAGTTAAATTACATAATATATATATATATATTAATTATATTTAGATAATTTTAATGAATTTAATATTGAAATTGCCTACAATTCACTTTTTTCATTTATAGAAACCAGTTTATGGGTTCCCGGTACCCAAACATACAACCATAGACATGTCAGACAACATAAAACACATAAACTTACACATCATAATAACCGGATTCATCTCCGCATCCCAAGTATGAGTCCTCTTCACATGTAGCTGAATCCAATTTTGGATGCCTCCAAAAACTTCCACTTTGAACCCGACTGTGAAGTTGTTCAAGAACAAATTGATCTGGGGGTGCCTTCTTGGTCTTGCTTCCCTTTTTAAAAGAAAACGTTTCCCCATTATTCCGCTTAGATGAAGATCTAGTTCGTGTCTTCCTCGAATGAAATGAGTAGTCCTTCCTTGGTCTTCTTCTTGGAGTAGCAGACGAAGGTCTATCAGCTGTAGCTATCATATGATTCCCACTTTTAACAACATCACTAAATGATCGACCAACTGGACCAATCATATTCTCTTTCCCAAACCCTGAATCCTCCATTCCAATTCCAGCTCTCTCCCTTAAAGCAGCAACAACAAATTCTGAGTTGTTCCCCGAATTCTGAACTAGGGTACTACACTCTATCAAATTGGGGCGTCGATCCTAAGTGGTAGCACTTTCCACTTGTTTTTTGGCAGTGTCCCCTTGCCTATAGTTCGTGCTCTCCACCAAAGGGACACACCTTACCACATTAGAAATGTTATCCACATTCATGGAACCTGCTTCCTACCGCAGACATTTGACCTATTGATCCTCCATGACCTCTTCACCAACTGAATCTCGATCGTGCACCCTACGTTCAACCTGCTAGTCATCTAAGCTCTCCGAACTAACATCACCTCCAACCATAACAGCCTCCTCTAAACCAGTGTACTACAGGTCTTCAGAAATCTCTTGAAAACTGTTACTCAAAGTTAAAAGTGGTTTGGCCAAAGGATCAATGCCTTTAGAATCCTTAGCACAATCTTCTGCAGCATTGACCACTCTTCCTTCCTTACACTGCATTAAACCCAGAACAACCTTGGAAGCAACAGGTACTCCCAAGTCCCTCCTTAAACTTTGAAAAACCTCAGAAACCAACGGGTTACCCTTCATCTTCTTAAAACTGGAAGCTTTAGGGATCGGGTCTACCTAAAAAGACACCCGTCTAGGACTCAAAGGATTGTAAACCCCCTTCTCACTAGAACAACATGGACCTCAACCTCTGTCAACCTGCTCCGTAGCTCTCAAAACCAGACCCTCCTTAACACCATTACAAGCACCACCCTCAGTTCTATCTGAAGATGAATTCCCATTACCATGGGCCTCCATCAACTAAGAATGATGTTCACTTCGACAAACCTCAACCGAATGACCCAATCACTTGAAATATCCACAAAACTCAGTCCAATTCTCATAAACGACTTTCTACCTGAATCGATATTCCTCACTGATAGTGATCCAAATAGAATCAAAGGGGATGCGGGACACATCCATTTCAACACATATCTGGTGGTTCAACAGATAGAAAACCGCCTCGGTATGACTATCCGAGCAGAGGTATTTACTAATCATATTTCTCAACATGCGTATAATAGAAAGGGTTTTGGAATGGTAAAGGAAGGGAAGGAAAACATACCCAAACCACAATTGAAGGCGCGTCGCGGTTTATATGGAGATCAAAAGACCAACGCAAATGCAGAAAACTTGATCCATTGAAGCTTCGTGGAGCCCTCGACCAAGCATGGATGAAGTCCTCCTCTGAATTGAACCTTATCATGATTTTCTTATTGTCTAGTAAGCCATCCACCACTCTCTGTTGAAGATCCCATCTTCCAAAGACAAAGCAATCGAAATCATCAACAGAAGGCCTCTTATGCTTGAATCGAGCCACCAGGGTGAGATTCAATAGGTCTTAGGCATCCGAAAACTCTAAAATGGAAAGAGGTAGATTCAGAAAACCATCAATTAAACCCGGAACTTTAGGGTTTAAAGAAGATTTCAGAAACTGAGGAAGAAACTCCGGGTTTGAGAAGGGAAAAAAAGACATAGGTTTCCCATGAGACAATGATTCCCCCTCCCCCACTGAGGTGGGAGGAGCCAATGTAGAAACCTAGGTCTCCTTTGAAAACATGATTTCTCATCGCATCTCTAGTATTAATCATGAATAACATTTTTCAATTATATAACTTTAATTTTGGTAAATGAATTAACTATTTCGAATATTCAAATTTTTTATCATATTATATTTCCAACATTATTTTTTTACAAAATAAATAGTGAAAATAAAAAATATATTTAATACAGTTATGGTAAAAATGGGTTTATCGGGGGTTAAAGTAAAACATTTATAGTAACAAATGATCTGGAACTTGTCCAAAATCAATTTTATGACCATATTATTACCTTTTCACTTCTATATCCTAGATTTTTCTATTATTGTTTCATATTTACAATAAAAAAATGTTGGTGAGATTAATTATTTTAATAAAATTACAAGTGTTCCACTCCTAGCACTTATAAGAGGCCACCGCTTATCTTCTCCTCTTCACACCTTAAATCCATTTTGGTTCACCCAAGAAATACCCAAATAACTTCCCAAATTATCCTATCATATTATAAGCATTATTTTGGTAATAAATCAAATTATTCAAGGCTTTTAGTGCAATCCAATGGAGGATACTCAAAGAAGAGGTAGCAGTCATCAATGATACTTTTGGTTTCATTTCTTCCTCCACCACATTAAATTCATATTATACCATAATAATTTAAAAACAAAATTTCCTAAAAAATATGTATTTGTTTTTATATTAATTTAATGACCTAAACCGAATCTACTACTATCATATGTGTTATGTAATCAACATTTGGGTGTATAGTGGACTATCGTCTCACGAATTGATGTCCTTCGTTTGTCCATTATCACCCCTCGTGGATTGAAATTAATGATGGTTTTATTATTTATAAATTTTATACATGTTTTTATTATTAATAACTAAAAATTATTTTACACTTATTTTAATGATTTCCATTTTTTGGGAATATAATAGCATCACTGGTGCATACAAAAGATTATGCCTCATGAAGCAATGTGATTCCTTCACACATTACATGAATGCGAATAAAAATGGGTTTAATGAATAAATGTGATATATGTGTAACAAAAAATATTATAGAATAGTAATATATTGTTTATCTTTATTTATTTAAATATTACAAGATAAATGGAAACATCATTCATGCATACATATGGCTGACCATCTCCATGAATAGTTTATTCCATTTTTTTCACTAAATTTTATGGATTACTATAAATACATACACCCTGAATTTAAATGATATTTATATCATATTTTAAATTATATATATTATTAAACCATGATCAAATTAATAAGACCAAAAATGAAAAATCAAAAATTATATGAAAACCCAAGCAGTTACTTCCAAAAATGTGACTTTAAGATGAAATTATTGATAAAAATGTAATAAAAGGTCAAATGTAAATATCACATGTCATGATATATATACATATATGCTTATATAATATATTTATAATAAAATTATATCGATTATAAAATATTTCATAACATGTATGAAGGAAGACTATACTTAATGTAAGTGATTTCTATTCTATTTTTATTTTTTGGAGACATGAAAATTCAACACTTCCTTCTTTTGTGTGGTATAAATAATAAAACATTGACATGTAATATCATAAATCAAATTCTTTTAATTATATATAAATTTTAATTTTATTTTATTATATATGAGTAATTATGATTCAAAATATTACTAAAGTGGTGTGGAAATGTTTTCTCAATTTCCCTTCTTTGAGTTGCATGATATGTTATGCTCTTATATTCCATCATGATGTATATATACATACCCCATTACTTTTAACAAAATTAATTTTTTTTATCCCCATGATATTTTACATTCAATTTCATTTTATTACTTCTATGGGGCTTATTATTTGAATGATAACAAATTGGTAATTATTATAAGTTATAATAACATAGTTTATTAGGATTTTTCATGATTATGTTTTGAATGATAAAACCTTTTGATAAATCTCTAAATAAACTCCGGAATATTTTTATCTAATGTTAATTCGTGATATTTTCAAACAATAATACAATTTTACCAATCATTTGTACTTAAAATAATTGCTAAAACATTTTTTAGGAAAAATCTGACTTTACTTCTCTCTTCGGTCATAAATATTTTTTCTTTCAAAGACTTGTTTTCTAAAAATGATATAAATTTATTATTATTATTATTATATTTTTAAAATATTTTTAACCCATTTTTTAATTTTTTACAAAATTTTGTGAATTTAAACAACATGTCATTTTCCAAAAAAAAATTAATTTGGATTTCACCACAAAGATAAATAGAATCTTGGTTTTAACATAAAAGACATTAAAAAAATATTATCTTCCTCATGAAAAATAATTTCATTGAATATAAATTTATATTATTTTAATAGATATTTTCAAATAAAAGGATTTAAAAAATGATCCCAGTTTAAAAAATTGTTTTCAAATCGAAACGGTTATATTCCGTAAGAAATGTTTTAAATGAATTTTAAATATTCCTTTATAAGTATTCTTGTTTATTTTCAAAGAAAATTATTTTTAAATATTTTTATGTTTTAAAATATATATTCAAACTAGAAATGATATTTTCATCAAGAAATGTCTTAAATGAATATTTATGATTCCATTTAATGAAATTTATATTCAATTTGTTTTATGTTGTAAAAATAATTTTCAACGTGTAAAGGATTTTTTCACCCTGAAATGTTTTAAATGATCATTAAAAATCCTTTTCTATATAATATTACATCAGATGATTTTACTGATGGACTATTGGGGATATGACCCAAGGATACAATTCTTATTCATTCTCATAATGGTTTATGTTTATGATTAAATGACTCTTATAAAAATATATTCTCTTCAACGGGAAATACCATGACAAATTTAATTTGAAATGCAGTTATTTTCTATATATTATGATATGATGAAATGAAGAAATGATTATTAAATATTTTACTTTTCTATATTTTATGATATGATGAAATTTTTATGATACCCATTTAATTTCATATTTTATAAAATGATGTTTGTTTTATGATCTAAGGGTACACATATATTGAATTTTCATTATGTGATGGGTGGGACCGATATCATCCATTAATGAATTTTATAAATATTAATATATCTACAAATATAATGGACTATTATGGGAAGTGATAGTAGTTAAGTAATGAAATTTTTCTACTATTATAGTCTGCATAGTGAGCCATGTCTACTATGATGTTCTACAGAGTGATCCAATTCCACTATGAGATCCATGGAAATGAGCCTTGACTAATATTGAAATGAGATTCAATGATTTTTTTTATTCCACAAATTGATGTCTTCTGCCAATATTATTATTTTATACCTCATGGTATTTTATTCCATTATGATTCATGTCTTATAAATAACTAATATTTATTTCATTACCCAATATTATAATCTTTGATATGTAGGGTATGGCTTTCAAATGTCATTATCATTTTCTCTAAAACTAATGTTTATATTATTATTATGTACCTCCATTTTTTTACAAATATTGATCATCTAATCTCACCCATTATTATTATTTATCTCCCTAGGTTATGAAGAAATGTATTACATATGTTAATTCTTTGGAGGGTGGTAGATGTGACGATCATAGTGGTCGATGGTGTACTTTACTAATGGAGTAGTTATTTTTGTTTCCAAGATTATAAAGACAGTAAACTTTTACAGTCCCATGGCATCTAATTGAGTAATGTATTGAATATCTATCAAAAAGTGAAATATATATATATATATAAATCCTAGGTCTCTATTGTTTAATCATTATTACAAAAAAAATTAATTGTGTAAACCATTTTCATTTATCTTTTGAATAAAAAAGTATTTTTGTAAAAAAATTATAAAATTATATACAATCATTTATTGACTCTGAACATTTTAATTTTAATTAAACCCATAATATAAGAATCTAATTGGATTGTGAAATGAAAATCCTACTTCCATATGAAATTATTATTCTTTTATTAATACTTATTTTAAATTGAGATAAACTATTTATTTTATAATGAATAATTATTTGTTTTTTCAATCCAGTGGTGTGTTTAATTTTTTTGACCTTTAAAATTATGTGAGTGTATTCTCAATTAGGTAAACATGATTTTTCAAATTTAATTTATATAAAAATTGATTTTTGTTAAATTATATTTAAAATTTTTAAAGTTATTCATTTTTGTTAAATTTTAGTTTTTTATTTATGTATATTAAATTAGAGATGGTAATTATTTTTTATACTAGAAAGATCCCGTGGGGGAAAATGATTTTTCAAATCGATTATTTTTTGTATATGATTTTTTTCATTTTGAGATTTATTTTCTTCAATATAATTTATATAAGTATTTCTTATGTATATTAAATATATTATGTGTGAGGAAATATAATGTGGCTTTTTTATATGTTTTCCCAAATCTATTCTAGGAAATTTGTTCTATTTTTTTGCAGAAACAAGTTGTTAACAATAAATCAATGGGAAATCATTATTTTAAAGTTGGTTTTTAATACATTAAAAATCATGATTGAGATTTCATTTTTTAGGGATTTAAGTATAAAATTTATTATTTTGTAATTTTTTATATTTTAAAAAAACAATAATACCATTAAATTCCATGTTTTTATATTCTATATTTTACTACTAGAAGTCATTTGATATTTTTATATAGAATTTTTTTATAATCTTTGTAAAGGTTTAAGTTTTTTTATTGGTTATAGTATTCATAGATTTTGAGTTTTATTATATAGGTTAATCCATATAAATTAATTATTGAAATAATAATGTAGACAAATGTTTATACTCCCACATATCCAAAATTGAAGATGTCTTCCATATAAAGAAGGTGTTACATGTGAGAATTTTTTAGCTAGCCACATAACTAAATATTTCCAACTACCACATAGCCAATTAATTCTCAATGGTTATGTGTCGAATTCATGGATATGTACAAATAAAATAATTTATATGAGTATACAATTTATCTATTTATTCATGTATGTGAATACCAAAAATATGATTATTCCCTATTATTGGAGAGTAATTCGAGCACTGGATTGGAATGAAAGTCAATGAAGTGATGTTCTTGAACCTAAATTAAATAATTAAAACATAATATCAATTTTTCATGGTTTTTTATATATTTTTGTGGTATTTTTATGGAAATTCATATTTCAAAATCATGTTTAACAAGACTCTAGGACAATCCTGTCCAAAGACAACACTGATTAGTTCAAAATTCTAAAGAATGGATTCTTTATTTTGAAGAAGATAAACACTAGGAATACCATAATTTCATCAATGTTTGATGTTTTTTATTTATTGGAAATATATGATGAGATCAGTGTAGAAATTTATGAAACCCAAAACAAGACATAGGATCTCAATCATATAATTTTTTTAACTCAATTTTTGAAACTAAAGGATATCCATCAAGTCCAATCAAAGAACAAAAAGAGAAGAAGATATTATAAGTTGTACATCAAATTATAATCATGGTAGGATTAGGAAGGAATTATTTATCATCTTAGATTAAATAATTAGCAACTATCAGAATTTTCATCGAAGAATTTTGAGGCAAGAATGCAATGAAAATTAATTATTGGGGGTGAAATATAGATTGTGATTAATGGACCATGTCCTATAAAATTTTAATTTTCTATTAAATTGGAAGATTACTTTTCATATAATTATATTGGTAATAGCTGATATTAAAAGTGGATAAATAAAAAAAATAAAAGCTTCTAGTGAAACAATTATTAGAGTTTAGTGGATCTAAGTTATTGGGAGGAAAGAATTTTATTGATGGCTCTGAAAAAATTTAAAAGTATTTACAACATTTAAACACACATTGGGGGGAGTTAAAACTAATTTTTTAACACATAATATTTGGATATGAGAATAATATATTTTTTTTGGAAGAATGTCTCTAAGCATCAATGCAAGAGGAAATTAGAGATCAAGTAGTGGGAGATGGATATTATCTCGACAGATAAGATATTCTATTTAGTTTATATTTATATTTTTTTAATAATTATTTTTATCATGATTCTTATAATATTTTTAATTCTATAAACTTTCATAAGAAAATATTTATTGAGGGGTTTTTGTCGAATAGTTTGATCAATCAATTAATATTCTTACTTCTTTTTCTTTCATTAATTATGCAACTCATGCTTTATAGACATCACCTATCCAAATTTATTTATGTATTTTAATCAAATTATTGAGATAATAAGAGTAATATTAAAAAAAATTGGACTATTTTCATAGAGTAATAAATCTATTTATTGAACTGCGTGAGTCATTGAGCGAGTGTTCACTGACGAGTAAGGGTTCATTTTGTGGATGAAGTTGATGTTTTCATGTTATATTGATTTTATCTTCCTTGAAATTCATTAATTAATTAGTGTTCATCATTTTAATTCTCCTATATAATTTAATCATTATTCTATTAATTAGAATAGGTTATCTCTAACACCACTAGTACTCATTATCCACTGTTTCATTCATTCCCACACGACTCGTGTCTATTTTACACAATGTATATTTCTAGTTATTAGTATAATAGAATTTATTAACACTATAGAAAATATATTCCAATTTCTTCATGAATCAACACTACTCATTACTATATAACAATGACTACGAGTTATAAATAGAATTTTTTATGGTGTGCCAATGACCACATTCAGTCACTAAAACGTTTTTGTTAAAAGAAATTTTTATTATGAGCCATTAGTTAAAAGTTAAATTTATCATATAAGAAGAATAAAATTTATTGATATATCAAATTTATATAATCTAAAAATTTGATAATTATTCATTCATTTATTATTAATTGGTCCAGAATAATGATAAAATCACATTTTGTTAAAATAAATAATCATCCATAAATTGTTTTTTAAAATGTTTTGTATTTTAATTTTAATAAATTATAATTTTCTATATTAATCAATTATTTTAATGAAATTATATATATATATATATATATATATATGTTTAAAAAATTATCAATAATATAATTATTATTATTTTTAGAGATTAAGAATCAATTAATTTTTAAGTATAAACCCATATTTTGATTTTCTTTGAAATTATAAGTATTTATATTAAAATTAATATTTATAAAATTTTGAAATTTAATCCAATGAAATTGTTTTAATAGTTCAAATAAAATTTTATATTTTATTAAATAATTATAATTTCAATTATAGACAAAAAATTAACTAACCATGGAGAATGTTAGTTAACGAGGAAAAAATTCAAAATGAGTCATAAGGGTTATATCAAAGTATAAAGTCATAAAATATATTTTTTAAAAATAATTAGGTGGATGATGGAATTATGAAACTTCCCTTGTCATGGATATATTATTTCTAAAAAATTTATCCAATTTACATGAAAAGTGCATACCTCTTATATAAATAAATTATTTTTTTCAAAAATACCACACCATCTAACTTATAAAAGAACCCTCCTCTACCAACCAAAAGTAATACAATATTTGTACTTTTATATAGAATCCAAGCCCAAATTCTCTCCATCAAAGTCCTATAACTTTTTGGGATCCTATATTAATAATAAAAAATCTTTAAAATATTATTTCTATAGGCTATCTAAAAGTATATTTGAGGATTATATATAATTATTGTCCTCTCCATATTCATTATTATTTATCAACTTCATCCAAATACTCTTAAATAAAGGTTATAATATTAACAACATTTTTTATAGTCATTAATCTTATGTTAATGTGATTTTATTACCATAGAATAATATGTTAATACCTATTGAATATTTATAACATGTTTTTGTTTGACTTGGTTTTACAACTTATATGACCAATGATATAATAACAAAATAAGTAATTAGTAAGAAAACATAAATACCATTAATATGTTATAATAGGGATTAATTTAATATGTTTTAATAATGGTAATATTCCATGGAATGTCAAACAGTTAATTCATTTGTTTTGTAATTTAAATAATCACAAAAAATTGATTTATTAGTGTTCTATGAAAATCATCAATTTAATATCCTATAAATAACCATGATAATATAAAAACATATCAAACACATATACTACATCTTCAAAAATGTTTCAAAATATGGGGACACATGATCAATAATTATTTATTAGAACCTCCAAACTGAACCACGCAATGGAAAACCCTAATAGATAACACCATGATATTAATTTTCAAAATAAAATATTATAATAATGTTAATATAGAATTATAATTGAATGGTATTTCCCTGAAACACCATCATTAGGAACAAAAATAGGTAGGTAGAGATATAATTTCTAACCTATGATTCCCATCCCATATAGGCCATGGGTTAGAAACTGTTACTGAGGGTATTTGTCACACATATAGGGTGCACTGCCATAATAGAACCTAGAAAACTAAAACTAAACAACAAATTAACACCATATATAAATATTTAAAATATAATTGTTTCATTACCACATTATCATTACATTATGATTAATACAAATAGTCCTTATAAATACTTGAAATAACTTATAGACACCACTATAGCTATATATATATATCAACATCTCAAAGATCCATCAGGTTTTCTTTCAAGAAAACTATGAAACTTCTAGAGGGTTTATTACAAGTGAGTACTCAATATGATTATAAATATGTAACATTATAAACCCATTTGGAATAAATTTTGAATGATATATATACATAAAATCATCTAATTGGATAGAAGGGTTAATCATGAATTTGTACTAAACATGTACGAAATATAAGAAGACTAATTAATAAAATTTTAGATTCCCTTAGCTTCTACATGTGGAGGTGTTACCCAAATAATCATATCATATTGAAAAAATTACATAGGCATAATTTTAGAATAGTGACATTGTATTTATATGATCTTATAACAAGAAGAGTGAATTCAAATATTCATATCTCTGTAAATTCATCAACCATAAAACATTTGATTAGTATTTCAATAGTATAATTAAATGAAGGAAATATCAGGTTTCTTAGTTCACATAATATTAATGAATATGATCTAGAAACAATTAACCAAACTTTATTCATCATAATTAATTAATTGTATCATGAATATTACATACCATAAAATCAAATGATCATCCACATAGCTATAAAATGACTATAGGTTCATAAGAATTATATTCGATGGCTATGTTTAAATGAGGGGTGGGGGTGAATTTTATTACAAAAACAAAATTTAAAGGTTCTAAAATAAGAATTAAAAACAAATCCTCGTAAAGTAAAATTATCTAACTCAGACTTAGTTCTATTATAAGAGTCCTAAAATCAGAACTATAAATAGTTTGGTTATATTAAAGTAAAATAATTATTATCAAAATGGATCTGATTTAACAGAATAATTTTATCATAATCAGATTAATATAGATAAAAAATAGTATATAAATCTACATATGATGACTAAATTTCTATAAAATGAAAAACAGAATAGAAACTTGTATAAAAGAGTAATAAAATAACAATGTAAAAGTAATAATGACATATAAAATATTGTTTAAATATTTATATTTTTTAACCTTAAGTGAAAAATAGTTAATAACCCTAAATAAAGGTATCAACAATATTATACTTATAGTAATGAATTTATTTTCTTAAAAGTAAATCCTTAGATATAATGATCAGAAAATGTCTTCCTTCTTATCCCTGGAAGCTTTGAAAACAATGAACAAAATTTGTCTTCCTATCCCCATAATTCCTCAATCTAATGGATCAGATTCACAATCTTCCTTTCCCTAGAATCTCTAAATTGTAAAAATTATTAGATGTGATCGAAATTTCAAATTTTTATAAGGAAACAACCCTAAAAAGGATCCTTAGAACAAAAATCTCTAAATTATAACAAAGACTAGGAATGAGCAGTTCACACAATTTAATCTTTAAAATACTTGAGAGTGAAAATGTATTAGCTCTATAATCTTCAAATTAATTTCTATTTATAGGCGATGGTCCCAAGGTCATATTTTTATGTTTGTTTATAGAAACAGAAATATGGTTCTTGAGAAATAATTTTAACTAAATTTATGATGTCATGTTCGTTAACACCATTACAATGCTAAATATATTCGTTATAATAGAAAGAAGTCTATGTATTCTAATTATATACATAACTTTTTCAGATGGACTTCTGTATGTTACTCCTTATATGAGTAAGTATGATATATTGGTACCATAATCTGTCTGATGGTTATGAATTTTTTTAGATCGATAGTCAAGAAAAAAGTATACCTTCTACTCTAAATATAGTTGAGTCTGATAATCATACTCATGATCAATATGATGATAATATTGAATAATATATGTTTATTTTTGTAGTTTATAAAAATTTATCTATATTTTTTAAATGGTAATGTTTTCTATAATAAACATACTAAAATACATGGGATATATAAAGTTAGTAGACAAGTTTTATGAACGTTTTTCTGATATCCCAAAATAAAATAATAGAAAATTAACATGTATAACTTCTTATTCAAAAATCTAACCCACCACCACATCTCCAAATCTTCCACAATATTACAACAACACCAAATATCCAATAATAGAAACCCATTACAACCACCACATATACACATCAACAAATAATCATACACACAACCACATAAGAACCACGCTTCATCACTCCAACAACTTGTGATATTGACTTAATCCATTATAGTTTAAAAATATTAAATAGATCTAAAACACCAAAACCTATGAAAAATGTTTACATGTTGTAAAATTAATCTATTACTATGATTAAATATGTTCACATGAAATAACATTGATCTATTAAATCACTAATTTGAAAATAAATAATAACTTCAAATTAATCCATAAAACAAGTGTATGTATATACTTTTATATCAAAAATTTAATCTATCACAACCCATAAAGATCATAAATGAAATAATCATTATCCCATATAACTTATGTAAAGATGAAATATACCGTAGTCCATTATATCCCTTGTATGTATAATAATAACCAAAGTCCATTATAACAATACTTTATTGTATCTTAAGATCATTAAAATCATGAAATCAAACATATAACCAAAGAATCAGTTATCTAAGGTATCTTGAACATAAAAAAATATTAAAATTAATAACATACCAAACAATATAATGAAAAAATAATATTATAGATAATAATGATACCACATTATTTCAATAAATAATAATCATTACTTAATTAATGATGTTACTACTAAATAATAATTTAATGGCCATGAAAATACAAATATTTCCCATTAATTATTGTGTAACTCTAAAACCATTAATTATATAGTAAGTTAAACTTAATTACATAATTTTGAATAACTAGGATGTTATATAACCTCACACATCATCGACTTAAGACAAACTGAAATAATTTACTAATAAGTACATGAATCATAGAATATAACCACATGATCTCCCAAGACACTCATCACTAGTACTTACCCAACCATCTTCATATTTTAAATTATGACAACCCAACCCCAAATCTATGAACATCTTTATAGTGGAGGGAAGGACTAACAACATATTTTTTATTACCAAAATGTTATATCTAACCCCCACACATACATTAAGATGATAGATCCAACAAAAATAACTTATCAAAACATTAATAAATTAATAATTTATATAAAATTATATAATAATAATAATATCACAATTAGAATAAATAACAATTTTTAAAATATGTTACAACAATTTATATTATTCATGATAATTCCATATTACCCTTTTTAATTATATTTACGTCCCATTACTCATGGGAAACACATTGAACCAATAATGTAAAAATAATGGAACAATAATAATAATATCACACATTCTATAAATATTTTAATTAAAAAAATAGAACCAAAAAAATAAAGAATATTTCAAAGTAAACAAGATGAATTTCATTGGAATATGATACCTACAATAACCCATTCCCATGGACTAAAAAATAATATTGGCCCAATAAAATGTTATCATAATGAATGACTAAATAAATACATAATTAAAAAACCCTCTCCCTAAATGGGCATATCCACTAAGTTTAATGAGAGATATATAAAATACCTTCCTCTATAGAGTTTGTATGATGTGGAATAACAAACATCAAAGTGATAGAATAATTCACAACTTTTATGAAGAAATATGAGGGTTTCAATCAAAATGAATAATTATTAATCAGATAATTCATTTCTAATGAGATATAAACCATGAAGAGATTCAACATCCTTGGTTTCAAAGCATATAAAAATAAAAAATTTTAAGTTTTAACTAAAATAGAATATAAATTACCACAATATATCATGTATTAGATATTCTATAATATTGAATATGTATTAAAAACCCCATACCTCAATGAATATAAGAAATTACCACATAGATAGTGTTTATGTTTTGAACCTATGGATCATGAGAACCATCGTCTAATCTACATCAAATGAAACCACATTGAATTATTGACCAAAACTATGAATAAATAGTGATATACTTTTCTGTATAATATAAATAAGAGCAAAAAATTATATTGGTATAAAAGGAATTTCATATTTAAACACTAGGATACATAAAATACACTCATGATCCTCCTAGACACTACCCATTTTAAAAACTGAATACATTCCCAAATATTGATATTATTGATGGAAACAACTGATTTTTAAAATGAAAATACAGATTTAGATAATTATATAAAATTTAAAACTCAACCAATACTATATGAAATTCAAAATAATTTAAGGAGGTTATGATGTGTTAATCATTACCACACTGTATCTGTCAATGTCTATTGAGTGGATAAAAATATTTATATATAGAAAAGGGTTTTATTTTAATTTTAAAATGATTAATTTTAATATTATATTATTAATAAATTCATTATCAATCCTGAAACATTTTCCACAGGAGACTAAACTAAATTATTGATAATTTTAACTTATTAACCATAATATATGTCTTAAAATTAGTATTTCCTTCTATGTTAATAAAAATACATAATGTATTTATTAGGTTTAATCAATGAACCAATAATAGAACTACTACCACTATTATATATAATATATATTCTTGAGAATCAGATGAAAATGAGGAAAAGTAGTGGAAGTAATATGAAATGTAATATATATTCCTATTTAATAAATTTTAGATCATAAATCATATAATTTTATGAAACATAATGTGGTAAAAATGGATAAAATTTTATGAATAACTTATTTATACATTAGTTAATTTATATTACCTTTTAAAAAGATGATATATTATACATTTATAATTTGAATGACTTTATCCTTTAATATATATCAATAAATATGATATTTATAAATAGTTATAATTTTATAATTCAGATTGAAAATATGAATCATAAAATTGATATGAATAAGGTTTTTGTAAACATTAATAACAAATATGATTTTATTATTTAGATAGTTAGAGCATGTCTGACCATGTATATGTTTGAGGAAAGTGTTCCTTTTCAGATCCAAATTTCCAATTAATATTCTCTATGTATGAATTACTATTTAGGGAAAATATTATTTCTCTCTAAAAACCCATATAGTTTCTTCTTCTCTGGTTACTTAGGGTTTTGAAAGTTTTCTTACCATTTCCCCTACCTCTGGTTCACAAGTCAACCAAATACTTTTCAGTAAGTGGAATGAATCTTATCACATCTCTTCAAGAAAAAATATTTCTCTTAAATTACCATATTATTTATATGGTCTTATGGATATTCTTCTATGGACATCCATGATTTAATAATTATATTTTCCATTGAATTTAACCTTTTTAAAAATGTTTTAAATGAATATATTTTTAATTTTTCTCACACGTGTCATTTTCTATTGATTTTGAATTTCATTATAAAATTGGGAAGGGAATATCCTTTTTAATTAATTCTTTATGATCACTTTCCCCCTTTGATTTCTTCATTTTAATTTTTAAATATTCATTTATATTATTTCATGGATTTCTTATATTTTTTTATTCTAATTTCTTTATAATTTATTATCTTTTTAATAAATTTTATTAAAAATATAAGCGTTAATTTTTTTTCAAGGAAATTTTCTAATGCTAATATAAATTATTTCTCTTATTCTCCAACATCATATTACAGTTAATTTACTTTAATTGTGGTTTATTTTAACGATACCCACTACATTATTTCCCTTAATTTATTATGATAATATTTTATGGAAATCCTCATAAAAATTTTATTTATCAAAGGTTAATTAAGCTATAATAATATTGTGAATTTTTTTTTTGTTTGTTAAAACATATATGTCTAGTTTATCATTATATTATAATTTTATTGAATATATACGTCCATGTAATTAGGTAATGTTTTATATATTCTGAGGTAAGTATGAGAAATAGTTTGATATCCCATGCCCAAAATATTATTGAACATAGGTGGCTAACCCAAGTACACTATGTTTTGAGAAGGTGGTTTTCCTATTCCACAATGATATAAATATCTTGGCGGTTAACATTGAAATATGTTAGGATTTAAATGATTATATTTTTATAAAATTATTATATTATTCAATTTATTTATTTTATTTTTTCATATCTTATGATTGTTGACTCTTGTTTCTACACTTTTATGTCACTAGTCATATGTTATTCCCAAATCCATATTCCATTATTCATAATTTATAATCTATGTTTTATTATGTATTAATATATTTTTTTATTCTCATATACCTCAATCATATTCTCATAAGAGATGTTCCTATTATTATCACTTATGATATTCAATTGATATCTCTTTTCTCACCCCTTACTGAGTGTCTAAAATCACCATTTCTTATAATTTAATTTCGGCTTTTTTTGATGAAGATAAATGTGTATGATTTGTTTATAACTAAATCATTTTTTAAGAATATTCTGGGTGATAATGAATAATGTCTTTAAACTATGTTGGTTATGAATATTTTTTATAAAGGAATCAAAAATATATATTCTTGGGTATATTTTGATATATTTTTAAAAGGGTGACTAGGTTGTCTCATATCACAACCTGATTAATAAATGAGTTTTCTCAATGAGAAACATAAACCAGAAAATATTAATTTGTAATTGATTGATATTAGAGTAGTATTTATAATTATATAATCAAAATATAAAATTTTTATTATTCATTTTTAAACTCAACATTAATATGGAAGACCAATACCAAAGCAATTTAAGTTACATGATTATGAGTTTGATTAATGGATCCTTGTCTGTAATATTATTGAGAATTTTAACTTTTAGATCATATTAATTAATATTATTTTAGATATATAACTCTTATTTTTTGATTGCATCTCTTTGGTATTTTTCTAGGATTAGTTTAGTGTATGGATCAGACTAAGAATGTTCTTTTTCATGAATCTTGGACTATCACTTTTAAATGTAATGATATTAGTTTCTAATAAACGTTTTACCATTTTGTAAAATATTTCAATGTGTTAGGAGTTTCCTTATCTGATATAGGATCTCCTTGACAGTATCTTTGATTGAAAAGAGATCATTATTGGATCAAGAAATATTTGCTTTCTGATGAGGTTATTTTTGATTTGGGTTAGTTGAATTTAATTTAAATTATATTTATAATGAATGAATTATTATGAAATAATTGTCCATAAAATATTGTGTGATAATAATTTATAGATGTATATGTTTTATAATTATACGCTCAAATTATCACCACTACATGGTGGTTTAGAAAAAATCATGGCCTTTGATGGTATTGATCACATCATAGTGAGGGTCACTATGTCATGGTGTTATGTATGGGGATGATCACAATATGAAATAATTTATGTTATATCCATAATCTTCAATAGTAAGCTATCAAGGCCATTTTTAGTTTTTATAAGATTATGATTATGAATATTTTATTCATCCCAATCAAATTTTTAGGTGTTAAACCATTAAGATCCCTAAGTTTTAATGTATTGTACCCTATGAAGTGTTTATGACATGTTTCATATATTAGGATGAATGTTGAGATTACAAGGAGGTACCTTGGTTGACCTATTTAAGAAGTCTCTTATTTATTGATTTAGTGTGTGATTTAATCATAGAAACTGATTGGATTAAACTATTTCAAGATATCATATATGTACGACCTCTTAAACTATGTTTCTAGAAGACCATGGCCTTGGAGAGATCATTACTGATCATTTAGGGATGCCAATATCTATGGATACTACTAGAGGAAGGATTATTTTGTATTATTATCACTTTTACCCTTCATATACTTGTGGGAATATTTAATATAATGGATTAACTCATGATAGGAATACCATTTATACTAGTTTTAATTTAAATTAATTCCAAACATGTATATAAGTTCTAGTATTTATATTGTTTTAGATTCATTCATATAATATATTTAAGACATTTGAAATTTCCCAAAAAACATTTTGTGCTATTAGACAAACTTTATCATATTCTAGTTTAATTTATGGATAAAAGAAGTAAAATTACAATTGGGTTTCCTAGGAACCACAGTGTATCCCCAAGGAAACATTCATTTAGGTTCATGAAATTATAATACCCTGATATGATATTTATGATAAATGAGTTTTTTTTAATATTATAACACCATGATATAGATGAATCAAAACACTTATTTTGGGGATGATGGAAAAATCATTAAAAATAGAGATTTATAACATGACACTCTACACCATGGTCAATAGATATATGTTCCATTATGTGGTCCAAAATAAGTATTTTCCCCCGAATTTTCAAATAAAATTTCAAATTGAGAGGTCTTTACAAAAACTACCTGATTCACATTACTATTGGGAAAAATTATGTAAATATTAACTGAACAAGAAACATTCAATGGATAACCCAAAATGATAATGAAAATCATTTTAAATCAAGGAATTCCTAATAGAAAAATGACTTGAATTATAATGTCTGGAATTATTTTTTGTCCAAAATGTTAATGATTTTTTTTTGAAATTGTCACATATATTTTTATATATAGGTTCCCATGGGACCATTCCATATATATGGGGTTTAAATCCATAGAAAAAATATTTCGGTATATTTCATAAAGCATTAAAAAGTATTTTCATTATAAAAAACGTATAAAGTTTTTATAAATTTATAATAAGGTAACTATAATGTTTTTTATAATTATTTATTAATAATTCATAAAAAATATATAATATTTCAATTACAAGGATGTATTTGTAAAATTATTTAAGACATTATAAAATAGTTTTTGATGATCATATGATCAATGGTTTAAATAAAATAAAATGAGTAATACTTATTTTATGTAAATAATTTACATAAAATATGAAATTATTATTATTATAAAAGGTTTCATAAAATATAGCATTCTTCAGATATTAAATATTTCAAATTAAAACTACATAAATGGAAATATAAATTCATAATATTAGAAAAAACTGAATTGTTAAATTTTATCCACACCTAAAATATATTGTTTTAATAATTTATTTTTTAATTGTTTATAAATAATTTATCCCATGTTTAAATATCTAAATTATTTTTATATTTAGTTTAGTATTTCATTTATAATGAATATATTTTTATATTATGTATTGTAATTCATCATACAATTTAAATTTTCAAAATTCTCCTATGATATCATTCAATCATTAAAGGAGTTGTTTTCTAGGTAGGATTAATGGTTTATTTTTATTTTATACCATGAATATGTCTTATTATTAGGTTATAATCATGAATTTAAAGGTTAATTATTGTTTATTCATTTTGGGAATTACAATTTATGTGGAATATTAATCCCTCTCATGTAATATATTCTCGGGAAGATGGACTTTGTGTCAGTATTCTCACTACACTATAGGCTTATGCCTTATCTAAAGAGGTGGTGTTTGGGTATCCATATATCTAGGATTACATTAGCTATAACTATTTTTTTATATGATTCTATTACATTACATAAAAATGTTTCATTTAGCATATAAATGAGGTATATTTGAATATATATAAGTATTTTTGGAAGTTAATTTGGGATGGTAAGATAGGATATGTGTTTTGTAAAGAGTAACCCATCAATGTTGACTGAACATGTCCATTGGGTGGAATTAATAGATTTATAGAAAATATCATTTGAATCATGAATATAATTAAGGAACAACATAAGATAATATGGTGAGTTTAAATACACTATAAAATATTAACAATTTTACAGGTGGTCTCGGTTTCGGGCCTCCCTACTTGAATATAGGTAGAATATTATTTTCTTTCTGCCTTTCATGTCCATTTTAAAATAATATCTATTAAATTATTTCTAATTTGACACTTTTAAAGACCCCAGTCATCCGACTAGATATATAAAAACCCAGCCTTAAAAAATTACATAATCTTGAATTAATTTAATAATTCACATTGAGTATCTTTTCATGTTTATAGTTTTAGAGAATTAGGCCATAATATTTACATTACACTCTAAAAATTACAACATATACACTTCTACTCAGTTTCTATTTTTTCAGAAAATAAAACCTCTTGAAAAAAAAGAGTCCTGCCTAGTTCCTTGTTTTGGACATCATGACTTTTCATTGATCCCATCCTTAACCCTATTCATCATTAAGTCCTGTGAAAAACATTTAAAAACATGGGATGAGACCACAAAGCTTAGTAAGGGTTATAAAATAAAGAATAGAAACATTAAACCATCAATAAGTAATTATCAATGAGACCATAGTTTTCAATCATTACATAACTCCTGAAATCATAAGATTTATGAATAACACATAGAAATCATAAATCATAAATATAACTTATAGAATTCATAACATAAACATATTGTATCTTTCAAAAGTGCATAGGGATTTACATTTAGAATACCCATCAAATTATATTCCCAAAATCAATTAGGAGAAACATTAACAATTACCACTATCATGTTATCCAATGCATTTTAAAGATATCACGGGCTCACCTGCCCTAGGTTTATCATAGAACCACCCGTATAAGTAAACAATTCCCAATAACCCTACCATATTCATAAAACATAAAACAATAATAAAGGAAAGATAAAATTTCCACATTACAATCACAATCTATCATTTCATGATATTGGAAGAATCATTGTTTTCTCAAACCATTTTCAAAACCATTTAAAACATTTAATAGAGAGATTTTTGAATCAAAGTGTCCCATATCATGTTGAATCATTTGAAATAAATTTTAATTTGAAAACATTAATTTTCATATAAATAAATCCTTCAAATCCTTTTTGAAACATGTACATTAATGAGAATGATTTAGAAGAAAAATCATTAAAACATTTAAAACAATATTTTAGTTAAAGACTTCTTAACCAAATAAGAGACTCCTGAATAAAAAATATTGAGGAATAATATTCATCAGAACATTATAATATAATGAAAATAAAGGGACTCATGATATAATATTCCAATGGATAGTATTAACATAATATAAAAGTGAATTGGTTTATAATAACAATGAAGTCTCAATGGAATGTGAATTGAGACGAAATCCCTTGTAAAAATTGTATCCTTGGATTAAGGATAAATAAATTACATAATAATGTGTAAAAAATATAAATAAATTCAATATTATTGTATATTATGTGTAAATCAATCAGAATAAATTCACATATGTTCTTTTTAAAACAAATCCAATGACTTGGATGTTTAACTGAATGAATGGAAATTGAGTTATGATTACCCGTATCAAGATTGTATCAATGACATGAGAAATTATAAATGGAGTGATTATGTGTATCAAAAGTATATACACAAAAAGTTTATTGGAAATAAAAATAAATAAATAAACAGTGATTCCACACATATTAATCCCATGACATAAATAAGAATTAGAATATTAACCCATGGAATGGAAATTGGGTTAAAAAGTCCCCTTACCAATTTGGTAACTTATGAAACATACTCCCTATGAAAGAATGATCATAAAATGAAAATGTAAATTACCATAAATTAAAGTATATTACACAAAGAATACAATAATGGGTAGTACATACACCACACAAATGTAAATAGTGACAAACATGGCATGAATCTCAAGGGAATAAAAGGTGACATGAAAACCCCTTACCTTGTGTCCGAGAAGACTTGTTTGTTCCTTGTTATTCCTGAATAAAAAACATATGTTAATTTAAAATTTATTCGGAACCTTTTTTAATTTTATTTTTCCTTTAATAACACTTATTACATTGAAATAACAATTAGTTAATTATTAGAGTTCATATCAGACATTTTTTCAATGTTTGGAATTTGAGTTAAAAATGAAATTGTTATAATTACAATTTGTCCATGTGGTCAAAATTACATAATCTACAGAATTATATTCATGATTTAGATATCATATATATCATATATATCCATTATGTATTTATTTATAGTATTCCATGACATTTGGGCATAAGAAATGAAATGCACCGTTCATGGTGACGGTAAGTCGTACGTACGCATAAACACTACTTTAATTTCTTTTTTACATTTTAAAAGAATTAAACCACAATGATAAATACGTATATTATAATTCCAGTATTATAAAATATTTTATATATGTTACCTAACTCCATTAACACCATCAATTATACATTTCATGTATGGTATGAACGAGTCATATCACTTTGAGTGGGCGGTAGTCCGCACTTCCTCAAATAAAATTATCATATTTATACAACATGAAAAGAATAAACATATGTTCTAAATTAAAATTAAAGAAGAATATTGATAAAATTAAATTAAATATATATATCATATTTAATTAAAAATCAATCATAATGGCCACCGTGAGAGAGGTTGGAGATATTTGAACAATCATCGTTTAGTGAGCCAGTAGTTCATCAATCCAAAAAAACTGTATGTTCGTATCCATTATATAGAGGGGTGTGGAAGTGTAGATCAAATAATTATCATAAAAACAACCTATTATATTTATGATACTGTTTTTTTATAAAATAATGTAATAAAGAGAGCTTATGGGGTTAGAGAAGTAAAATAAAAGAATAGAACTTAAGAGAAGGCGCTACATTTAAATCGTGTATCTCCATTTGGTTTGAACCTTAGGTTTACTTGAAGTGTCTTTTTCCTAAGTTAATTCTTCTAGGTAAAAGAGAGAGATATTGATAGAATATTTGGGTATATCTTAGATGATCCAAGGGGCTAGAAATGTGTGAGTAATGGGTAAGAGGTGAGGGCTTTTTATAAGGGGAGGAGGGGCTCTTTAGTACAGTTTGAAAATATAATTTTATTATATAATCATTTTTAGTTTATAATGGTCCAAAACATAGTAAAGTCTAAATAGAATGACTCTTGTTCAAAATAAAATCATCCAATATAAATTTTATAGGTTTTGGATATAGTTTTAAACTTTATAATCTTATTTATTTATACCATTCATTAGTGAGGTTAACACTACATCATTATTGTGTCACAAATAATTTTATTTATTTGATGTCTAAAAATTATAAATAAAACACCATGATTTAGTAAATCATTTTAGATTTATAATTAATATTTATATTCAAATATATAAATTATATAACCTCACATTAAAATTATCTTATCAAAACAATACTTGTTTATGATATTTTTATTTTTACTTTAAATATAAAGTTATTAATGTCATTATCTTACCCAAATGGTTTCCAAAGGCCAAAAATCTCAGCCATGGATTCTATTGGTCATCCATGACTCATCTGATAATTTTAGGGAAAATTTTATGGTAATTTTATGTTATTATAATATTATTTTTACCATGAATTACCCTATTAACCATTAACTGAAGTAAATAAAAATTAAATGTTACTATTCACCAAAAATTATTTTCATCTAATTGAACAACATTTTAATTACTAATAACAACCATGTATGTTGGATTTTTTTAATTTCAATTCATAGAAACTGTAAATTTTATTTAAATGAATACATTGGTTTTTTTAACTATTACTTAGTGTTTTCAATATTTATCAAAAATTGATGTTTTTCAGAAAAATTCCAAAAATTCTGCCTAAGCTATATTTGATATTTCAAATTCAAAAATAATTTCTATTTTACCAAATTAAAACATAGGAGTTTAATTAATTAATTTATAAATAATTCTAATTGTCAAAACAAAAAAAAACTTATCTTTATGAAATAATAACTATTAAAATATTGACACTTGTTTGTGCCAAATTTCAAAGTTAAATTACTTAAAATGACCAACATTGAATTAAACTATAAAAACATAATCTAATTTAAATTTATAACTAATTAAAAAGATAATCTAAAAAATTAATAAATAATATTAAAATGATGTTTTGATTTAAAATAAAATATTTTTCACAATTCATTAAAAATGAATTTTATCAGAAAAATACCAAATATTTACCCAAAGTTAATTTTGATGTCCCGATTCTAAAAAGAATTTTATTGTTTTCAAATAGAACATATAAAAGTGATCAAAACTATATTTAAAGATGATTCTTCATCAAAAGATGATAAATCAACCTTTTCATTCCTATTAGAGTATTTATGCTTAAAATTAAATTCATTCAAATTTTCTTCCTCTAACATTTATTGGAAAAATATAAAAACTTTTAACAAAAATTTATATTCATATTGTTGTTATTTCTGTTCATTTATGCCAATTAAATGGTTAGGTGTTAACTACAATTTAAAGTAATAAAATTATTATATTTTTTTATTATAGCTTAATGTTGTGTCTAACATAAGATTTCAAAGAAACACATTGTTGCATGTCTGGAATGCCATTAAAATAGCATCTCATTTAAAGTTAAATTAATATTTAATTAAAAAATATTAATAAATATGAAAGTGAAATATTATTTATTCAATTGGGATGTTACATACTTCCCCCCTTTTGGTAAATGTGTCCTCGCAATTTTCAAATTGGGCTCGAAAACATAACTAAAACTCCCACATCAGAAAAAGAGTCAATAAAACTATCACTTTAAAAAAATAAAAAATAAGTACCAACGTCCCCCAAGATATCTCATTCTAGGATTACATGTCATAAAATATGGATATGGATGAGAAACTAAGTGTCAGGTACAGAGAGAGAGCGATATAAAACATGATTAAGAGAAAGTTAACCACTAGAAAATCACAAATAAGTGATGGGTTAAATGGTCATTGATTCCAGGGAAAGAAAAGTTAATGGAAAAAAATTTTGTTTTATGTTTCATTTCATAACGTTTTATAATTTATTTATGATATTTACTAAGGACATAAGGAAATATACATAATTTTCAAGTATAGTTTCATCCTTTAGTATGTTTCAACCAAAAACATATCTTTTCTCAAAATGATGAGTATTCAAGATGAATTGGTCACACCTAAATTGGTAGAATGATCTTCTAGAGAATAATATAATCCACAAAAGATGAACCATATATTTCCACTATCTTTAGAAATTAACAAAAACCAAAATGGTTAGAACAAGATTAGATAATTCACAAAAAGGATAATCTTTTATAAAAAGAGATACTACTCTTAATCTAAAAAAATCAATAAAATACAACCAAATCTCTAAAAAAATCATTCAATATGAAAATTTCATTAAAATTCATTAAAATAATTCAAACTATGTCTAAAAACTAAAATTAAGAAGGATTTGATCACATAGTTTTCAATAGAAAATCTTAATAATTATCTCCAAATAACATTGACTACTATTAAAGTTTCATAATGATGTGCAATTACCCAATCACATATTCTCTCTTATATGTTAATCATTTCCATAAATAACCCAAATCTAGATATGTCCATAATAAAAATGTAGATTTCTCCAAAATAAAATTCCACCAATATTCATCAATTGTATTCACAATGTATTCTATTTTTCTCAGTCTTATATTTTCCCAAAAAAAATATCTTCTGAAATAACATTTATCACTTAAACCCAAAATCAGATTCCGAAACTAAGAATATCCATTTGATAAAATATAAGATACCAAATAAACTTATTTTGGATCAATAAAATCATTTAACTAAAGAGAATAATTCTTACTAACCTGGGACTTCATGTAGTCCACTGGTAGTAAATAAATCCCAACCACACTTCGGTTTTGGGTTTGATTCCCACAACATTTTCCAATGCGACGGGTTGTCACATGGTCCGCACGTTGTCCTTTTTCAAAAACTATATAATTTTATAACATTCGGAAAAAATGAGATAAACTCCTAAAAAATAACCATAACTTTATTTAACATCAATGGTTTCCTTATGCCTCTCATTTTCATCCCATCTAATAATGACCTCAATATCTTAATTCATGATTTCTTATATATATTGAAATTTTTTTTACCTCCATAAAATAACATTATTCCCAAACAATGAACGTCATACCTAGATCATGGTGTCCACCTAGTTTCATAATCATATTGAACACGTATATAGATGGTCCATGAATTACAAAAATGATTTAGAGATCCTTCAAAATCATCTGCTTCTTTTATACAAATACACCTCATACAACTTGGGTCATGTGGGTGATTATAGAAAAATAGTTTCGGAAAATAATCATGTATGACATAAAATTTCAAAACATCTGAAAAAATAGGATTTCTATAAAATAGTCTAATCAAGTTTGAGCTGAAACATTCAATCAATGGTCCTTTTAAAATACCATAAGTATGTGCCGAAAGACTATAATTTAAAAGAAAATATAAATAGGATGTGCAAGGTCTTCTTCTTTAGCACCTTTTTCAAAATCATAATATGCTTCAAAATTATGTGATAAGGTAAAATATTTGAAAACACCTTGATAATATTTACCTTTCTAGAAAATATGATAATATTGAGTAAATAGGATTTGATTAAATACAACCCATGATCGACTATGGTATTGAGGTATAGAGGAGGTGTTTGATATTTGAAAAAATTTCTTTTGAGTAGTATGTTAGAAAATGTTTCATAGTCATTTGGAGATGACATTGCAATAATTATTGCAGAAAATCAACAGGAAAAGATAATAATGTGTTTTGAGATCCTCCTCCTTCCATTTGAAATAGACATCCCTTGATCTGAAAAAGTTAGAAAATAAGGATTTAACTTAATGAATAGACATAGAGACTAACCATGTGTCTAACAAAAAAATCATAATTCCTAAAGGTGTCTAAACCGACCTTTGATACCAACTATAAGGAACCATCATTAAAACATTACGTAATCTTGAATTAAATTAATAATTATCATTTAGAATATTTTCAAGCTTAGAGTTATTGAGAATTAGGCTATAATAATTAAATTACATCTCAAAAATTACAATGTAGACACTTTTACTCTGTTTCCATTTTTTTCATTAAATAAAAACTCTTGAAAAAAGGTGTCATGTCTATTTCCATGTTTTAGATAGCATGACTTTTTCATTATCTCATCCATGACCCTATTCATCTTTAAATCCGGTGAAAAACATTTCAAAACATGGGATGAGAGAAAAAAGCTCAGTAAGTGTTGTAAAATAAGCAAAGGAAACATTGACCTATAATTAAATAAAAATTAATGAAACCCTACTTTTTAATCATAACATACATCATGAAATCATTAGATTTATGAATAACACACAAAAATCAAAAATAATAAAGGCAATATATAGAATTCATAACATACTTACATTATAACTTTCACAACTCTGTAGGGAGTTACGTTGGAATACCCATCATAGTATATTCCCTAAATCTCTTAGGAGAAACATTAACGTTTACTCCATTATGTTACCCAATGCATTGGAGAGATATCTCAGGCTCACCTACCCGAGGATTATCGTAGAACCACCTGTATATGTAAACAAAGCCCAATAACCATAACATATTCATAATATATAAAACAATAATAATAGAAAGATAACATTTCCACATTGTAATCTCAATATATAATTTCAAGATATTGACATAATCAATTCTTTGTCAAACCATTTTCAAAACCATTTAAAACATTTAATAAAGTTATTATTGAATAAAAGTGTCACATACCACTTTGAAGAATTTGAAAGAAATTTTAATTTCAATACATTCATTTCTATATAAATAAATCCTTGAAACTATTTTTGAAACATAGAAATTAATGAATAAGACTTAAAATAATAAATCTTGAAAACATTTAAAATGATATTTTGGTTAAAGAGTTCCTAACCAAATGAGATACGCTTGAATAAAAATAATTAAGGAATAAAATTATTAAAAACATTATAATATAATTAAAATAAAGGGATTAAAGATATAATATTCCAAAGGATAGTATTAACACTATATAAAAGTGAATGGGTGCATAACAATAATGAAGTCTCAATGGAATGTAAATTGAGACGAAATACCTTATAAAAATTGTATCCATAAATTAAGAATAAATAAATTACATAACAATATGTGATAAATATAAATAAACTCAATATTATTGGATATTCAATATAAATAAATCAATGGAAATTCACACATGTTCTTTTTGAAACAACACCAATGACTTGGATTTTTATCTCAATGAATGGAAATTGAGTTAAGACTACCCTTATCAAGATCATATCAATGAAATAAGAATTTATCAATGTTGTGAATATGTGTATCAAAAGTATATCCACACAAAGGGTAGTGTAAATTAAAAAATAAATAAATAAACAGTGATTCCCCAAATAATCATAGAATGACATAATTAAGAATTATAAGATTAACCCAAGGAATGGAAATGGGGTTAAAAAGTTCCCTTACCAATTTGGTATCTTACGAAACACACACCATGTGAAAGAATGATCATACAATTAAGATGTAAATACACATAAATTAAATTATATTACACAAATAATACAATCTTGGTCAGTACATAAACCACATAAAATAAATAGTTGCAAACATAGCATAAATATCAAGGGAATAAAAGGTGAGTTGAAAACCCCTTACCTAGTGTCCCACATGACTCATTTATTCCATGTTATTCCTAAATAATAATCTTAATTTATTTTCTAATTTATTCAGAACATTTTTCAATTTAATTATTCCTTTTATATCACTTATTAACATTCAATAACAATTAGTTAATTATTTTAGTTCATATCAGACATTTTGTCGATGTTCGGAATTTGAGTTAAAAATATACTTGTTATAATTAAAATTTTTCCTCGTGTTCAACGGTAAATTATCTCCATAATTATATTAATTATTTAGATATCATATAAATAATATATATATATATATATATATATATATTATATATGTTTTTATAATATTCCATAACATTTGGACATAATAATGGAAATGCATCGTTCATAGAGACGGTAAGTCGTACGAACGCATTAACACAACTTTCATTTCTTTTTTTTTCAATTTTAAAGAAATAAAAACATAATGATACATAGGTATATTATAATTCCACTATAATATCATATTTAATATATGTTACATAACTTTATTAACACCATCATTTATATGTTCCTTGTATAGTATGAACAAGTCGACCACTTTGACTGGCGGTTGTCCACACTTCGTCAAATGAAATTATTGTATTTATACAACATGAAAAGAATAAATGTATGTTCTAAATGATAATTATAGAAGAATATTGATAAAATAAAATAAAATTAAATATATATCATATATATTTACAGTTCCATCATAATGGCCACCATGATAGGTGGTTGGAGATATATGAACAATCATCATTTTGTGGGGAAGTAGTTCGTCGTCCACAGAATCAGTATGTTCGTATCCATTAGAAGGAGGTGTGTGGAAGTGTAGTTTGAATAATTCTCAGAAGAATAACCTATTATATTTATGATACTGGTTTTTTTATAAAATAAAGTAATAAAGAGAGTTTATGGGGATGAAGAATTAAAAGAAAAGAAAAGAAATTTAGAGAAGACGTTACCTTTTAATCGGGTATCTCCCTTTGGATTGAACCAAAGGGTTTACTTGAAGTGCCTTCTACCTAAGGTTAGGATTATAGGTGGAAGAAAGGGATCTTGGAAAATTATTTGGGAAGAGTTTGTACAATCCAAGGGGCATTATTGGTGTGAGTAATGGGTTATATGTGAGGGATTTTTATAAGAGGGACGAGGGGTTCTTTAAGAATGTTTGAAAGTATTATTTTATTATATAATGATTTTCTTTTTCTAAATGTCCAAAAATTATTAAATTATAATATATGATGAATATTGTTATAAATAAAATCTTACAATATGAATTGGATAGGTTTTGGATATTTTGTTAATCTTTATAATCTTATCTATTTAAATCATTCATTAATGAGGTAAACACTCCATCATTAGTGTGTCATAAAAAATTTTCTATATGATGTATAAAAATTATAAAAAAAATACCATGATGTAGGAAATATATTTAACTTTATAATGAATATTTATAGTCAAGAATTTCAATTATATAACCCAAAATTAAAATTGTTTTATCAAAACAATACATGTTTAGGATACTTTCATTTTTACTTTAAATAAAAAGTTATTAATCTCATCATCTTTCCCAAATGGATTTCATATGCCACAAATCTCACCCAAGATTTTATTGGATGGAAATTAATCATCCAATAAGGTTAAGATAAGTGTTAAGTTAATTTTATATTATTATAATATTATTTTTACCATGTATTACCCTTTTTATCTTTAACCACAATAAATAAAAGTCAAAAGTTACTATTAACCAAAATTATTTTCATCTGATTTAACCAAATATTACGTAATAATAAAATATATATATATGATTTTATACATTCAATTCCTAGAAGTGGTAAAATTACCTTTACATGAAGTAGTCAGTTTTTTAACTACTACTCAGTGTTTTAACTATTCATCGAAAATTGATGTTTTCCTAAAAAATACAAAAAATTAGCCTAAGATATATTTGATATTATGAATTCAAAAATGATTTCTAATTTAAAAAATTCAAAAAATACTAGTTTCATTAATTAATTTAAAATTAATTCCCAATTTTAAAACAAAATGTGTGTTTTTAAGAAATAATAACTATCAAAATATTGACACTTTTTTTGTCATACTTCAATGTGAAATTACTTCCAATGACAAAAATTGGATTAAATGTTAAAAATATAATCTAATTAAACATTCAAACAAATTAAATAGAAAATCTATCCATATAAATAAATTAATTTAAAAGGCAGTTTTGAATTAAACTACAATATTTTTCACTATTTATTAAAAAATGAATTTTATTAGAAAAAACCAAAATTTTACCCAAAGTAAATTTTTTTTACTTATTCTAAAGAAAAATTTTATTTTTTGAATTATCATATATCAAAGTGACCAAAACTATATTTATAGATGGTTCTCCATCAAAAGGTGGTAAATTAACCTTTTAATGAATATTTGAGTCTTTATGCATAAAATTAGATTCATTCACATTTTAAGCCTCTATCTTTTATTGGATAAATGTAAAAAAAATTAGAAAAATATATATCCATATTGTTGTTAGTTCTGTTTATTCCATCCAATATAATGGCTAGGCGTTAACTACCATTTAAAATAATAATATTGTTATATATTTTTTGATATAACATAACATTGTGTGTAGCTTAAGATTTCAAAGAAACATGTTGTTGAATGTTAGGTATGTCATTAAACATAGAATCCAATTTAAAGTAAAATTATTATTTAATTTACAAATATTAGTAAATACTAAAATGTCATATTCATTATTCACCTGTGATATTACAAGATAGGCCATGCTAATGTTATGTTCCCTTGGATTATATTTTATAAGGAAATAAATAAATAAGGTGACCCTAACCATTAGTTTCCTCTATTTTGTAATTTAATATGGGTTACACATTGTTGTGGAACCCTAATAATTTGGATAATAGATGAATAATTCTTATATAATCCATAAAATGGACCATGGTAAAGAGTTATCCACTCTACTATACCAGATTTTAATAATATATGATTGACATGGGTATCTTCTAGATATAGACTTAACTTATTTACAAGCTTCATTGATGAAAGCTATGATGAAATTTTGATCTCATATAACTAATTAATATAATAATTTTAAGATTTTTCATCATTTTAGTAGTAGATAATTTAATAAAAGTTATTATTAAATGATTCTAAAACATTATACTCATATGATAAAATATATTTTTTATATATAATTACAAAATTACCATAAAAAATTTATTTTATATTAGTATTAGGAAAATAAGTATCTTAATATAAGAAGATTCTTATACTATTATAAAACATAAGAAATTTTTTTATATAAGGAAGAAAAATTCTATGTGTTTGAGATAATCACTTCCCATTCAACCTACTATTCAAAATGATCATAAAATTAATCTAGATGCTTATGAGAATCATATAAGAAATCACTTAAGGATTAAAAGTCATCATATATGTTATTACCTAATTATATTTATTCTCTTCTCATATATTAAATATGATTTAATATGCTAATGACTTGAATATATTTGAGGTTTCCTTGGAGAATTTTTATGGCTATTGATTCATCATAGAATCATCATTAGAATTATTATGATAATGGGAATGAGTTAAATATATTTTTTACATTATTTTTCAAAAAAAATTATAATAAATGAACTAAGGAATATAAATTTTCAATTGTGGTGTTTTACCAATATTAATACAGGGTAAAAGTTCAAAGGGTAAGAATAAATACTTGTTAGAGTGTCCAATAAGGATTATTTGATGAATCAAGTCATGTTCACTGAATCTTGAAGATAGATTTGGTGGGAAGGACATTGATAAATATTATAATTGTGATTTAAGTAATAAAATAAAAGGTTGTAGAATACTATATTTTAATATAACCAATTAAATCATCTTTTTTGGATCCAAATAGAGGATGACATTAATTATCTCATTTCTCTTAAACAGTAAGAGAATTGTTTTTTACAAATATTTGTTATGAATAATATGAGATAATGGTTTTAATACACATGTTTTGTAATTTATCAGATTATATAACATACTTGAAAATAAGATAAGGGATCAAAATGTTTTACCCTAGATAAAAGTGTTTATAGATATATTTTTTAAAATACAAGGGGTTTTGTCCTACCATCATTGGAATGTTATAAATAATAACATCCAACATCAAGGATAATTCTCCAATTATATAACATAGAATATATGATATGGTTCAAATAGTTTATTGGTAAAGTATTCCCATTAAAGTAAAACATGTTTTTTCCTAAATAGAAATTATATTTTATTTTTTATAATGATATTATAAAGAGAATATAGTTTTGAAGTCATTATTGACGTTTTTTTGTAGTTATAGAAGTTTAGATTTTACAAAAAACAGTGATTATTCCTATAATTATTAAAAATAAATATTACCAAATATTATAAATGAGTGTATGGAACTATAGTTACAATAAATGAAAAAATTAAAATTAGTTATTTAAAAATGTTTTATATAAATTCCTAATGCAGTTCAGTTACATTGGTAAAGAAAACTGTAGAGAGTTAAATTATATCCCAACAAGAAATTAAAAAAATGTTTTATAGAAAGGATATGGTAATGATAATGATTACGGAATAAAAATAATTTCTAAGTGGGTAAAAAATTATTGTATCATCATAACATTTGATGTCGAAGAGTAAATGTGTTTGAATACATGTTCAAGAAGGTGAACATTAGGAATATAATTCCTAAGTCTCAGCATTACTTAATATTTCTTTATTTATTAATTTTAGTACAAAAAAAGTGTTTAGCTGGATTCTACAATAGGGTTTTTAGATATATAAATTGAAATAATTACATAGAGTTGAAAAGGGATTAGAAAAACTAAAAAAGTTATGAAAACATTAGGATGAAATGGAAATTTATTATATTAGATATGATTATATTGGTTCTTTTGTATGGTATTTTTACATACAATTAATTTTATTTAATAATATAGAATGATTCCTACTATACAAAATAGGAATCTCCACTTTTCCTTATTTAACATTGGATGCACACACACACAAAGAAACATATATATCGTAAATTGAAATCATATTTGACCTCACAAAATATGACATTGTGTTATCCCATAGCATATATAGAAAGGTGGTATTATAATTTATGATCAAAACAAAGTCTATGAATGATTGGTGTTTTTTTACAAAGACATAAAATATGATCATCAAGAAAAAAATGGGATTTGTGTCATGGATCACCCACTATATATATACCACAAAGTGCGTGATGCACTATGTATTTGGTGTACTATGAGTACATGTCTAATATTTAATTCATATAACTATGGTTGAAAAGAAACCTAGAATTAGAAACATCATACTATGATACATTTCTTAATCAATCTAGAAGTTTTAACTATTTATTGGGTGATTGGGTATAATGAGTATAATACAAATATAATAATTAGAAACATCATCAATTGGACATTAACCAAGATCTGATTTTATTCTTGTATAATGAGTATAACATTTGGCTCCTCAATTGATATATAATGTGATTTATATAATAATACAAATATAATATGTATCTTGTTCTTATATATTTACGTGAGGGATAGGGGATGTGCTCATATGATATTATAAATGAAAATTGATGTATTAATCGACATTGTCTCTCTATACTTGAAAAATTAAGAAAATATGTGTAGGATATATAGTATAAAAACATTCCATGTACCATATATAGTTTCTGTCTTGGAAAAAGGGAATATAAAATTATGCATACTTTAATATGATGTACCTGGTGGACATAGGTATGGAGACACATGTGTTTGATAGAGATCATGCCAAATCCATTTTTAGTTTTATTACCATAAAAACATTTCTAAAAGAAATTCTTGGATTATATTAATGTATTTTATAATAAATAATTTTTTTCAAAGTTAAAAGTCGAAAGTATTATGTTTTATGGTTTTGAAAATTTAGTTGATGTTTATGAAGAATTTTTAGTTTCCTCAAAAGGGTTTTTTATGGAAATATTGATGAATATTTTGATAAATTTTTACAATTTGATATATGTGATGTAACATGTGGTGAAAATTAATCATAAAATTTCCAAATTTATAATTTAAATATTTAGAATGAGTTCAATGTAAAGACCCGACCCTAGTTTCTCAAAGTCGGTGCCTTATTACATTACATTGTCATGATTAAAAGAAAGTAATATCCTGAAAGAATTAATAGTTGAGTAGATTTGTAAATCTAGATACATACATAAGTTCAACATTACAACTAAAAATGAAAAAAAACAAAAAAGTTCCATTGGGAACATCCACCACTCTAAGATTATCCATGCAAGTCAATCATAATATACCTCTTCATGTCCTAGGGAAAATGAAACATAATAAGGGTAGTTATAAGATTATTAGTAATGGTAAAAATAATAGTGGAATATAACATAAAAATTAGACATGGTGAATAATTGAAAACAGTTGCCTTAAAAAATAAACTTGAACATAATTTGGCAGGAATATGATATGAGTAAATATTTCCATAGTAAAACATAATCATGGTTTTTATAGTAGTATAATAACCTCTTGAACTAGGAATTTACATCTTCATAATGAGGAAACTACATATGTCAGCCATTTTGAAACAAACCATTAAGGCCTCATCCAATAAATCTAAAAATTATTAAGGCCTCTGCCAAAACCATATATAAAAATGGGAAAGGGCTTGACCAAGTCCATATCTATTTGTCCCAAGAGACTTATCGATGCATTGGGGAGTATAGTGGGCCCCACCCACCCATCATATTATAGTTAAAATTCATTCCTCGTATTAATGGGGATAAAAAAATATACATTCATATTGAAACTAACATAAGAAATGTAAATAACATTTGTCGAACATTAAGCACAAACACTAACCATTCAGAGTAAATTGAGGAATGGTTTTATGATATCACATCCACGATAAAAATAATCATAAAATATTCAGTTATATATGGTAGATGATATAATAAAATATTAATCCATGTAAAGCATACAAATCAACAAGAGTGTTGAAATAGATGAAGATACTCTTATAAAATCGTCGAGTAATTCTTGGGATAAATACTCTTTTACATTAAAAAGAAGATTTATTTTGTAAAAGTATTTGTATAAAACTATAAGTAAAGTAAGATAGTATTTTAATAATAAAATTAGAGATTTTATAAAAATTATGGTGGCTAAAAATAGAATATAGAGTGACCTTTAAAATATGAAAGAATTTGGGAAATTTCCTTGAATCAACATTGTATTTCAGGAAGAATTTTTGTATGATCCTTTTAAAACATATAACTCCTCATAAATGAAGTTATGATTCTAGTATGAAAACAAATATAGAACATTAATAGAGATATTATGATAAGTACATATGAATTAACTATAATTTAATTGAGTTAAGTAGATAAAAAAACATAACCTGAATGAAAACGGAGGTTTGGGTGGAAAACCCTTACCTTAAGTCTGAAGGTGCTCCTCAATTGATATTAATTACCTGAATAATAAAATTTAGGTCCATAAATTAATGAATACAGAACTTCCTATACATTTAACTGATTTATTATAACTTTGTTAAGTTTATTTATGGCCTTTTGATGGGTTAATAGAATCAATTCCATTGTTTGGGAGCATTTTCTTCCTTGGTTTTCCTAATTAGTTTACTTAAATTCATGTAGGGATAAAAAATTATAATGAGAATGGATGTCTAGAATATATGTTTTATTTTATTAGTGTAAAACTATAATATTACATGGTTGTATATTTTTTTGGTTATTGAGAGTGAATATAAATCATTATATTAAACTTTAAGGAAAATTGTTTCAGCAAATTGGCATTTTTAGTTCAGAATGAACTCATTTTGATTTATAAATTTATATCATTTGTAAAAAGGATTACAAAACTTTAAATAAGTTATAATACATATATTATAGTTTATTTCAATGATAAAAATGATTTCATGACCATAATTAAAGCCGGTAATAGAAATTGAAGACCCATTATCCTTGAATGTGATAAATTAACACATCTTAGGTGGTGTTTTCATTTCTCATATAAAAAAGATGGAATGAGTTATTTTGAAGATATTTAATTTTTCATAAAATTTTTTTATTACATGTAAGGAAATGTATTCATCACAACATTTGGATGAAATTAGGAGATGAAATAAAAAGAAAATAATTGAACATGAAAGACCAGAAATGAAAAGAGGAATTTATCTCTTGAAGTAATCTTCCCTAAGAACCTCTTTAGGGGAGATGTTTTGGCCTTTTTATGAGACAAAGAGATACTCTAAGTGGGTGAGGATCTTTGGAGGATATTTGGGCAGAATTTAGACAATGCACAAGGATTTAGAAGAGTTAAGAGAAGAGGGAATGGGGGGTTATATTAGAGGAGAGGGGTGATATGTGAATAGTTTATTCTTTATTTTGTTATTTCCCTTAAGTAAACCAATGGTGTTGATTCCTGTTACCCATAATACTAAAATGTGCATGTTATTTCAAACCTGGTGGGCTTACATTGGCCTTAAATCAACTACGACTCCATAAATCACGTATTTTTCATTTATTATAAATTATTGTATTTTATTATTCACAAAAATTTATTGTATTTTAGAAAAACCCCAAAAGTAAACTCCAACCATTTTTCAATACGTTTAATTCAAAAATGAAGTATTTTTTTAAAAAATTACTTTTCTAATTTTTTTAATAAATTTCTAAAATAAAATAATAATTTATTCAAAAAAACTTCAATAAAACTATAACATGTTTTATTACACATTAAAAATTAATCAAGGACCCATAAAATTATCTTATAACCATCATAAAATAAAATAAAAATTTATGATTACAATTTATGAAAATACACATCCATTTTAAATTATAAAATTAATCATAAAATTTTAATTAAAATATTTATGACATATAAAAATACCAATACTTATACTATGATAATTTCTTCACTTATAAAATGTCTAAATTTTATATATATATTCACAGGTGAATTTTCTATTTTTATCTTAATTTATATTCATTTCTATTCATAAGGATATTTTAATATTCATAAATGTCTATTACTATTCATCAGAAACTAATTTTGTCTTATCAAACTCTAAATACACTACTGAACGCAATGGTGTATGTTTGTTTTTTGAAATTCAAATGACAGAGGTGGTAAAATTATGTTTACTAGGTAGGTTATAACAATGTGGTGTTTTTATAGGATCATTGTTTCATGCATTCAATATTAAATTTATTTGAAAAATATCAGGGTGTTACATTATCCCCTCCTTATAAAAAGAATCATCATTGAAATTATCAAAATGTTACCTCAGAAAAAGATTTGGGTAGTTCTTTTTCATAAGCTCCTTATGCTCCAATGTTTCCTCTCCAATTTTATGATATTTTCGAAGTATCTTTACCAGTTTATTAGTCTGATTCCCAAACACTTGTTCATTAGAGTCCAAAATCTGGATAGGCTCATTATAGTAAGATATGTCATGTCCCAATTCTATACCTTCAGAAGTGAGGATATGTATTGGGTCCGATATGTAAATTCTCTGAAATGAGATGTGAAATACATTTTTTACTTTACACAGGCTAGGTGGCATACCCAAATGATATACAATATATCCAATCCTCTCTATAATTTCAAAAGTCTCTTTGTATATAGGTCTTAGTTTCCTTTTCATCCAAAATCTTATAACACCCTTCCATGGAGATAATTTTCAGAAAAAATGATACCCCACTTGAAATTTCAAATCCTTCTTTCGATTATTAGCTATTCTTTTTTTTGTTGATCTACTTTGATATATCCTTGAATTGTATTTAACTTTGCTATTTTTTCCTCCACATGCTATGGTCCCACAAGCCTCCTTTCTCTAACTTCATCAAGACAATTTGGTGTATGACGTATCATTCTGTAAAATCCTTTATATGATTCCATTTGAATACTTTAATGGAAACTAATATTTTAAGAAAACTCCACCAAAGGAAAATATTTATCCCAGATACGTTGAAATTCAAGTGAACATGATTACAACATGTCTTCAAAGGTTTGGATCATCCTTTCTGATTTCTTGTCAGTCTATGGGTGATAAGGAGTACTCAGTCAATGCTTAGTATCCAAATATTTATCAATAATTTTTAAATATTTATATGTAAATCATGGATCATGATCAGAAAATATTGATAGAGGTGGTCCAGGAAGTTTCACAACATCAATGATATTGAGTTGTGCTAGTTGATCTCATGAAAAATCAATACTTATTGTGAGTAAATGTGCATATTTCATAATTCTATCAACAATTACCCATATCATATCATTCTTCCTTGGAGTTTAGGTTAATCCAGTGAATAAATAAAAGGTGATATCATCCTATTTACATGTAATAATAAGTATAGGTTGCATGACTCCTCTATGATGTTTTTTTCGGCCTTTACTTGTTGATAGACTAGACATCTTGATACATAATCCGTAATTTCCCACTTTATGTTGTCCCACCAGAAATGTTCCTTCAAATATCTATACAACGTTGGTTCTAACAGGATGTATAATAAAATTTGAGCTTTGACCTTCATCTAATAAATCCCTTTTCAACTCAGGTATAAAGGGAACACATAACCTCTTCCAAAATTTCAGAATTCCATCTTTGCACATGAAGTTAATCAAATTACCATCATTCATAGAATTAATTTTCTCTTGAAGATTCTAATCATTATACTATGATGAATTAATTATATTCAATAAATATATTTAGGAAACCATTTGAAAAATTAGTGATGTTTCACCTTCTCTGATAATTCCCACATCCATACTAACTATATCCATTTATAAAGGATCCTTGTCAATCCTCATTTTGTCGAAAACTCCATGATACTTACTTATCAATGCATCATCTACCTTATTTGCCTTTCCCTGGTAGAAATAATTCTCCTTTTCCTTATTTTCAGTACTTTTTGTGAGAATAAATATTTTAGACTCTTATTATCATTATATATGTCACAGTTTTCGCAATAGAGAGAACATCTTAATATCATCATATCATGGATTACCTGTACCAACTCAATATCATTAGTATGATAGTATTGTTCATGAATTTTTAAATACCATTATGCATAGGAAATAACACTATCATTCTGCCTAAGGACACAACTATGTCCTTTATTTGATGGATCACTAGAGATCACAAACCTATAATTATCCGATAGTGGAGTTGGGATTAGAGCATTCACTAATCTCCCATCTAAATCCTCAAAACATACATCATATTATTTTATCTATACAAACATAACCACTTTACATGTATGCTTGGTCATTGGGTTGGTTACACGAGATATGATCTAAATGAAATGCCAATAATAACCTACTAAACTAATAAAACTACATACCTCAGTTATGTTCTTTAGAGTAGGTCATTCTTTTACAGCCTTTGTCTTCACATGATCAACAATTGTTCCATCATTAGTGACATTATGTACAAGAAAGGAAATATATTGATGTATGGACCCGAAGCTTGATGTGCATGTACATTACATAACTTTTGAGAAATACTTAATACATAACAAAAACCAAAACTCAAAGATCATAATAGTTTAGTGTCTTTGGAAACTCGGAACGTAATCTTCTAATCGCGGTGAAAGATCTTGAACATCTCCCATAAAGATCTTCCCCTTTTGGTTTTCTTTCCTAAAACCTTTCTTTAAGTCCTGGGGAAAAGAAAACATATAAATGGTGAGCTCGAATGCTCATTAAGGGTAAGCATGGATAAAATAAAACCAATCATATACATTTGAACTTAAAAAAATGAACATAATGTTCAGACATCAAAATCTTGGGCAATGAAATAAAAATAGCAGTGCATAAGGCAGAGATCATAGCGGAACATTAATCATGATAAACTAGAATGGGAATAAAACATGTAATTGTGGCATCCATTAAGCACATGTAATGATTTCCATAGTATCCAAGGCATTGCTTCCAAGACCATCTTAGTGGACAAAGTCCCTTACTGAACCGGGTTTACTTGTTGTTCCAACCCTGTATTACTAAACCGGATTTACTTTCTATTCCATCCATGTCTATCTCATGAGATATGAATCTTTACCCAATGCATTGGAGGGAGATATAGGTCCCACCCATCACATAATTAAATCATTTTTACTTGTTCCACAACACAAACATAAACCATTCATCATAACCCAAATAATAAAAATGGGTCTCATAAACATCATCCCATCATAACATAATCCATATAAAAAATTTATATCATTTCATCATAAGAAAAGTTAAACCATGTAATTCATATAGACATTATACTTGAAACATACACATATGAAATAATGTTATCTTAGATGGAAAAATGGTTTTGATAAAACACTTGAAATGAAATCTTGAGGAAAATATCCTTTCTTCTTCAAAATGAATTTCTTTTCACAAAATGTCATGCAATTTTAAAAGAAAGAGATTTTTTTGAAAATAGTCATGAAATATTTTGGAGGAAGCTTCTTGAAAATAAGGATTTATAAAATCGTAAAAATCCTTTCATGCCGTATATATTAAAAAACATTCTCCTCGTACTTATGTCGAAAAAGTAAAAAAGTACCTTGTAATGTAAACAAAAGAAATATTACATACATACCATGTATTGAAAGACAAAATGGTTAAAAAGGAAATTAAACATACATAAAAATACTTTTATAAAACCTGGGCATGGATGATAACAATAACCCCAGCAAATACTTACAAATAAACAATCTCAGATAAGAATGAGATTGGAAAGGTTATCCCATACCTTAGGTCCGATATGCTTCGTATGTATCCAGACCTACTATATAATGATTTAAATAATTTCATTGACTTATTAAAGAATCATATTTATTTTTATAATATCATATATGGTTCACTTTTGACTTTATATTACTCCTTCGTCTGTAAATCCCATGTTAAAGCAATGTTTTGGGTAAAATCATCTTATTTATCGTATGTGTTTGGACTTGTTTTTCTTCATGTTGTTATTAATTATATCATGATTTACATACTTTAAAATGTAAATAATGATTTATATATCATATATATTCAATATATATCCATCATATACATGTATTTATAATAGTACATAACATATGGAGGTAAGAAATGAAATTCACTATTCATGGAGATGGTAAATCGTACGTACGCATGAACACTACTTTAATTTATATTTATTATTTTAATGGAATTAAAACATAATAATAAATAGGTATATTATAATTCCAGTATAATATCATATATAATATCATTAACTCCATCCTTTATACATCCCACATAAGGCATTAACGAATCACATCACTTTGAGGGGGCGGTAGTCCGCACTTTCTCAAATGAGATTATCGTATTTACCAACTATGGAAACCATAAAGGATTGATATAATTGGGAATTAAAGAATCATAAGGAAATAATAAACATAATATATATCATATATTAATACAGTTCCATCATAATGGCCACCATGAGAGGCGGTAAGAGAAAATCAAACAATTATCGTTTCGTGAGGCGTTAGTTTGCCATCACAGAAACATTATGTTCTTTATCCATTAGATGGAGGTGTGTGTAAGTGTAGTTATAATAAATCTCATAAAAACATCCAAGTATTTGGAGGATGGTGTTTTTGTTACAAAATAAAGGATTAAAAAGAGTTTTGGGGTTGGAGATGTTGAATAAAAGAAAACAACTTAAGAGAAACTATTACCTTTAATTTGGGTAACATCCTTTGGTTTGAACCAAAAGGACTTCTTGAAGTGACTTATTCTTAATTTAAGGCATATAGGGGGAGTATAGGGATGTAGGGAGATTATTTGGTCAGAGTTTGGATGATCCAAAAGTCTTGAGAGGTGTGAAGAATTGAATAGAAGTGGTCTCCTTTTATAAGGGAGAGGAGGGGCTCTTTAGGAAAGTTTGAAAACATTATTTTAATAGAAACTTATATTCGGTTTAAAGAGGTCAAAAACACATTAATTTTGAAGATAAGATTTCTCATATTTGAAATAAAATAATTCAATAGTAATTGGACAGGTTTTGGATAATATTTTAATCATTAGAATCTTATTTATTTAAATTATTTTTTAATGAGGTAAATAATGCATCATTATTGTGTCACAAAAAATTTAATTTATCTAATGGATAAAAATTATAAAGAAAATACCAAAATGTAGGAAATATTTTTATCTTTCCAATGAATATTTATTTTCGAAATGATAATTTATATATCCCCATATAAAAATTAATTAATAAAGGATTTTTGTTAATGCCAATTTTTTCTTTACATTAAATTAATTAATCTAATGTGTCATTGTCTTTCATAAGTGGCTCCATGGGGTCCCAAAATCTACCCAAGGATGCCCATGGTCGACCATTACTCATCCCATAAGGATAGGATAAGTGTTAAGGTAATTTTGAATTTTTGTAATATTCTTTTATCCTTGAATTACCCTATTTACCTTTAACCGTGGTAAATAGAAGTAAAATGTTACTATTCACGAAAAAATATTTTTATCTAATTGAACCACATTTTATTCATTTATATTAACCATGTCTCTCTGATTTTAGAAATTCAACTCACAGAAGTGGTAAAATTACATTTTATGAACAATTGCAAAAGCTCTAGGAGGTGGGTAAAAGACAATGAAAAGTTCAATATAATTTTTATAAATCTAAATTTATTATAAATTTATTCCAAGGAATTTAATTGAACTTATATTAGTATTATGTATTTATTTTTAACAGAAATAAATTTAAATCAAATAAATGATTATTTAAATAAAAAGATGGTTTTAACCAAAAACTTAGTGTTTTCACTATTCATAAAAAATTGATGTTTTTCAGAAAAATACCAAAAATTAAGCCTAAGCTATATTTGATATTCTGAATTCAAAAATGATGTCTATTTTTCCAAATTCAAAACATAGATGTTTCATTAATTAATTTTAAAATTAATTCCCGTTATCAAAACAAATAGCTTGTTTTTAAGAAATAATATCTATCAAAATATCATCACTTGTTTATGTCCAATTTCAAAGTGAAATTAATTACAATGACCAACATTGGATTAAATAGTAAATATATATTCTAATTACACTTTAAAACCAATTAAAAAGATAATCCTGACATATAAATCATTGTGATGAAAAAAGTTGTTTTTAATTAAAATATAGCATGTTTTTTACTATTTATCAAAATATGAAAGTTATCAGAATATTATGAAAAATTTATCCAAAGTAAATCTTGATATCCTAATTCCAAAAAAGAATTTTATTTTGTCAAATTGAACTTATAGAAATGTTAAAAGCAAGATTTAAAGTGGGTGCTCCATCAAAAGGCGGCAAAACTACATTTAAAAAAATACTTATTTTACTCGAAAATTTGTTTTTGTTCTCATACCATGTTATAGAAAATATGTAAGATTAATAATAATGTTATAAAATTCAAAATGTAGTTAATAATATTAATAATTTCTTGTTTATAATAATATTATAACCATATATCCTTGTTTAGTGAAACTCGGTATTGCGTACTACACACGCTATCAAGAAAGGTCGAGATTGCGTGTAATGCAAGCCAAGTCAGGGTTGCGTGTGATGCAAGGATCCTTCATTTTTTTGTATAACAGAATCCAACCATATTTCATTTATACATTGAATATATATATATATATAAATTTATATTTATATACACACTCAATGTTGCGTAGAATAAATACTATCAATATTGTGTGTAACAAGATCCAAGAATAGTGTTGCATATACTGCAAGCTAATACCGTGTTGCATATAGAGCAAGGTAATCTTGGTGTAGAATACAACACAAGACATCAATAAAATTGAAAGAATATTTTTCATAAATTTTCAGGGTGTTACATTCTACCCGCTTTAAAATGAATTTCATCCTCAAAATTTGTCAGGGTTATAAATCATTTACAATTTATAGAAACCCACATCGTAAAGAGGAATACTAAAACGTGATTTTAAAAACTAAAGTATGAATCATAATGATTACTGAAAGTAACTCATCACTGGGTTTCCATATAGGATAACATAGGTGAAAATATGGATATTGATGAAAAATGTAACCATCAAGTTCTGATGGAGAGTGGTGGAGAACATGGCTATGAAAAAGCCAACAATGACAAAGCCATAAATTTGTGATGATCTGAGGTACCGTATGATTTATCAAATATGAGGTCACTAGGACAACATATTTTTGGTTTTCAATATCAATTCCCTAAAATTGATAAATTAAAAGAAATACTTACATGATTTTGCTATCATTTCACTATTGCTCGTGCCTTGAACAATTTCCACTTCATCTCTTAAAGAAATGAAGTTGAATTTGCTATTCCTGAAGTGTTAGCAGATCATGTGATAGAATGATGGGTCATTCCATCTGTTTCAAACAAAAGGTTAACAAAAGTTATCAAATATACACAAGTTCATCTATGGTGAGGTTAATCATATATGATTACAAAAATGGACGCATACTTCATCTATCATACCACTTAATATAATAAAACTAGTTTCTACTAACCAGGGACTTCATGTAGGTCAGTGGTAGGCGATGAAGGCCTGTCGCACTTTGGTTGTGGGTTTGATTTCCACAACCTTGTCTGGCGCGATGGGTTGTCGCCCATCTTGCAGGTTGTTCTTTTTCTAAAATTACATCATTATGACATTCCATTAATAATATTGAAAAAATTTCTAGCCCTAAACAATACTAACTTTTTTCCAACATAATCCATTCCAATATTTATGCTTATCCAAAATACATATGTCTAATCTCATAGTATAAAGAAAAATATTACTAGAAATGTCATCTACTGAGCATGTGAATACCATCACTTATCCTTGATATATCTTGTTGATCACATTCCAATCATGTGAATACCTTAATAATGTATTCTCCTGAAAAATTAATTCCCATTGAACATTAGTGAAAACATGAATTCTATCAACAGTTAACTCTTTCCACATACTAAAATCCCAATAATTATATATATTCAAACCATGATATAACTTTGTCCTTATATAATTCCTGAGCTCATTAATACTATAAAACATTTCATTATATCCTTTGCACTTATTTATGCGCATATTAGGTGATTTCCAAAAATATCTGAATAACCTTTCATGGTTACCGGTACCATTCATCATAAACTTTCAAAACCTAAGAAAAGACAACAGTGTAACAATCCTTATATGTCTCTTTATTCCATAGTACCATGAGATTACTTATACAACATTACTCCTGAAAAACATGTAATCATTCCACTACCTTCTTAAACCATTGATCGAGCTTCAACAATTCTTTAATCTCACATATCATTTATAGTCTCTTCATCATCATCCACATAAATACTACCCATATGACCATGCTGATTCTCTTTATGAGATTTTTCCTTCAGGAATTGGTTTGCATAATGCCCATACTTTCGACATTTAAAAAACATAACTGTTGTTGATGTCTTAGTAATACCATTATCATTGTCCATGGTGTTAACCAAACCTTTTCCTTTACAATTACTATTTTGTGTCCTTCTTTTCCACACCCAAGGCATCTTCCAGTTCCTTTGAGAAATTATCCTTGATGCCTCTTCCCACATGACTTACATGAGGGAAATTGAACTTTCTTTCCTCTATGGTCATCATGAAACTCCATCTTCCTCTTATTAGCTGAGTCAGGAAACTTACCAAAGCTGAGATTATTGATCATATTATGAGATTTCTGATTAGGCATAATAATAAATGTTTTTCCTTCCAAATCACATTTCATTTTCTTGATCATGAAGAATATTATTCAATTGTCCATCATATTCTCCATTATCATGAATCTTCCTGTTTCCAGCCATTTTCTAAAACCCAAAAAGAATAGCGTGAGAGGAAAAAATCATGATAGGTAAAACAACATAATAAAGGGGGGGTAACTTCAATATATAACATCTTAGGTTTAATTCTAATATCGTTACCCTAATTATAAGACTATAACCAATAATTATACTTAAACAAAGGGACATCCCTAGACATACCTTAGAAATATTTCTAGGGATCTCATTAAAGTTTTCGCATCCTAGTTTCCAAAGGTTAACTAAACCTTTCCTCTGATACCAACTATAGAGAACCGAATCTTGACGTCCATGGATATTACATTACTTTTGTGGAATAATTAATAAATAAAAAAACCAAAATTCAAGGATCTTAATAGTTTAGTGTCTTTGGAAACTCAGAACATAATCTTCTAATCATGGTGAAAGATCTTCAACATCTCCCATAAAGATCTTCCCCTTTTGGTTTTATTACCTAAAACTTTTCTTTAAGTCTTGGGGAAAAGAAAACATATAAAGGGTGAGCTCAAATGCTCAGTAAGGGTAAGCATGGATGAAATAAAACAAATAATATACATTTGAACTAATAAACATGAACATAATGTTTAAACATCAAAATCATGGGAAATGACATAAAACATGGCAGTACATAATGCATAGATCATAAAGAAACATTAATCATGATAAAATAGAGTGGGAATAATACATGTAATTATGGCATCCATTAAGCAAATGTAATTTTTTCCATAGTAGCCAAGGCATTTCTGCCAAGACCATCTTAGTGGAAAAAGTCCCTTACTGAACGAGGTTTACTTGCCATTCTAGCCCTGTATTACTGAACTAGATTTACATGTCGATCCATCCATGTCTATCTCATGAGATATAAATATTTACCCAATATATTAGAGGGATATATAGGTCCCACCCATCTCATAATGAAATCATTCTTACTTGTGCCACAACACAAACATAAATCATTCATCATAACCCAAAGAATTAAAATGGGTCTAATAAACATCATCCCATCATTACATAATCCATATAAAACAAATGGATATCATTTAATCATAATAAAATTTTAACCATTTAAATCATAGAGAAATTATACTTGAAACGTACACATATTAAATAATTTCATCTTAGATGGAAAAATGGTTTTGATAAAACACTTGAAATTAATTCTTGTGGAAAATATACTTTCATCATCAAAATCAATTTCTTTTCACAAAATGTCATGAAATTTTAAACGAAAGAGATTTTTTTTAAAATAGTCATGAAATATTTTGGAGTAAAATTCATGAAGATAATGCTTTATAAAACCGTAAAAATCTTTTCATGTCGTATAAGTTAAAAAAACATTCTCCTCGTACTTTTTTTAGAAAAGTCAAAATGTACCTTATAACGCAAACAAAATAAAGATTCCTTACATACCATGTATTAAAAGACAAAATGGGTAAAAATAAAATTAAACATACATAAAAACACTTTTATAAAACATGTACTTGTATGATAACAATAACCCCAGTAAATACTTACGAATAAATAATCTCGGATTAGAACGAGATTGGAAAGGTTATCCCTTACCTTTGGTCCGATATGCTTTGTACGTATCCGACCCTCTTGTATAATGATTTAAGTAATGTCATTGAATTATTAAAGAATCATATTCATTGTTATGATATCATATACGGTTCACTTTTGACTTTATATTACACGTTCTTTTCTAAATCCCATGTTAAAGCAACGTTTTGCGTAAAATCATCTTATTTATCGTACGTGTTTGGGCTTGTTGTTCTTGATGTTAATATTACATATATCATGATTTAATTACTTAAATAATGTAAATAATGATTTATATATCATATATATTCATTATATATCCAGCATATACATGTATTTATAATAGTACATAACATATGGAGGTATGAAATGAAATGCACCGTTCATGTAGACGGTAAACCGTACGTACGCATGAATGCTTTTTTCATTTATATTTGTTATTTTAATGGAATTAAAACATAATGATACATAGGTATATTATAATTACAGTATAAAATCATATATAATATCATTAACTCCATCCTTTATACATCCCACATAAGGCATTAACAAATCACATCACTATGAGGGGGTGGTAGTCCGCACTTCCTCAAATGAGATTAGCGTATTTACAAACTATAGAAACCATAAAGGATTGATATAATTGTGAAGTAAAGAAGAATAACGAAATAATAAACATAATATATATAATATATGAAAAAATTTCCATCATAATGGACACCATGAGAGGCGGTATGAGAAAATCGAACAATCATCGTTTCGTGAGGTGTTAGTTTGCCATCACAGAAACATTATGTTATTCATCCATTGGATGGAGGTGTGTGTAAGTATAGTTATAATAATTCTCATAAAAACAACATAGTATTTTGAAGATACTAGTTTTCTTACAAAATAATGTATTAAATAGAGTTTAGGTGTTGGAGAAGTAGAAAAAAAGAAAACAACTTAAAAGAAACTATTACGTTTAATTTGGGTAAATTCCTTTGGTTTGAACCAAAAGGACTTCTTAAAGTGCCTTCTTCTTAATTTAAGGATTCTAGGGGGAGGAGAGGGATGCAGGGAGCTTAGTTGGGCAGTGTTTGGATGAGCCAAAAGGCTTGATAGGTGTGAGTAATTGCATAGAAGTGGTCTCCTTTTATAAGGGAGAGGAGGGTCTCTTTAGAAAAGTGTGAAAACGTTATATTATTATAAACTCATCTTAAGTTTCAAGAGGTCCAAAACACATTAATAATGAATATAAGATGAATAATATTCGAAATAAAATCATACAATAGGAATTGGATAGATTGAAAACAATATTTTAATCATTATAATCTTATTTATTTCAATTATTTATTAATGAGGTAAACACTACATTATTATTATGTCATAAATAATTTTATTTATTTTATGTCTAAAATTTATAAAAAAAATACCAAAATGTAGGAAATTGTTTTATCTTTCTAATGAATATTTATAGTTGAAAGGATAATTTATATATCCCCTTATAAAAATTAATTACTAAAGGATTTTTGTTAATTCCAATTTCTTTCTTTACATTAAATTAATTAATCTAATGCGTCATTGTCTTTCATAAGTGGCTCCATGGGGTCATAACATAGACCCAATAATGACCATGGTCCGAAATTACTCATCCAATAAGGTTTGGAAATGAGTTAAGGTAATTTTTAATTATTATAATATCTTTTAACCTTAAATTGTTCTATTTACCTTTAACCGTGCTAAATAAAAGTAAAAAAGTTACTATTCACCAAAAATTATTTTTATCTAATTGGACCACGTTTTATTCTTGATATTAACCGTGTCTCTTTGATTTTTGAAATTCAACTCCCAGAAGCGGTAAAATTAAGTTATATGAACAATTGCAATAGCTCCTAGGAGGTGGGTAAAAGACGGTGAAAAGTTCAATACAATTTTTATAAATCTAAAATTATTATAAAATGATTCCAATGAATTTAAATGAACATATATTAGTATTATATATCTATTTTTTCCTAAAATAAATTTAAATCAAATAAATGGTTATTTAAATAAAAAGTCAGTTTTAACCAAAAACTCAGGGTTTTCACTATTCATCAAAAATTGATGTTTTTCAGAAAAATACCACAAAATCCACCTAAGATATATTTGATATTCCAAATTCAAAAATGATGTCTATTTTTTCAAATTCAAAACATAGAAGTTGAATTAATTAATTTTAAAAGTAATTCCGTTATCAAAACAAATAGCATGTTTTTAAGAAATAATAACTATCAAAAGACCATCACTTGTTTATGTCTAATTTCAAAGTGAAATTAATTCTAATGACAAACATTGGATTAAATGGTAAAAATAAATTCTAATTACACTTTAAAACAAATTAAAAAGATAATCTAGCCATATAAATTATTTCGATGAAAAAAGTTGTTTTTAAGTAAAATATAGCATTTTTTTACTATTCATCAAAATATGAAATTTATCAGAATAATATGAAAAATTTATCCAAAGTAAATTTTTATATCCTGATTCCAAAGAAGAATTTTATTTTGTCAAATTGAACTTATAGACATGTCCAAAATAAGATTTAAAGTGGGTGTCCCATCAAAAGGCAGCAAAACTGCATTTTTTAAAAAATACTTATTTTACTCAAAAATTTGATTTTGTTCTCATACCATGTTCTAGAAAATACTTAAGATTAATAATAATGTTATAAAATTAAAAATGTATTTAATACTATTAATAATGGATAGTTCATTATAATATTATAACCATATATTGTTGTTTAGTGAAACTCAGTATTGCGTACTACACACGCTATCGAGGAAGGATGTGATTGCGTGTAATGAAAGCCAAGTTAGGGTTGTGTGTAATGAAATACTCCTTCGTTGTTTCATAAAACAGAATAAAATAATATTTAATTAATAAATTTAATAAATATATATATATATATATGTATATACACACTCAATGTTGCGTAGAATAACTACTATCAAAATTGTGTGTAACATGATCTAAGAATAGTGTTGCATATATTGCAACTAATACGGTGTTGCGTATAGCAAAAGGTAATCATGGTGTAGCATACAACACAAGACATCAATGAAATTGAAAGAATATTTTTCATAAAATCTCGGGGTGTTACAATTGATGCAAAAATTCAAACATTCTAAACTTTCCATATAATTCATTTCTTCTAAGAGTATTTAGAATAATGTGAAAGTTATTTTCATGATTTTAATTGCATTTGATGTATACCAATATATCAACAATAAATACCACAAAACATTAATCAGGATATTCCTTGAAAAATCAATTCATTAGATCCATAAAAATAGAAGGTGCATTAGCCAGTGCAAAATGCATTACTGTAAACTCATAATACTCACACATGGTTCAAAATGTTTTCTTTGAAGTATCTTTCTTCATCACATGCAAATGATGATAACCAGGTCGAAGATAAACTTTCAAAAAATATTACTCTCTATGAATTTGATCAAATAAATCATCAATTCAAGGTAGGGGATACTTTCTCTATATTTTTATAGCGTTAATCTACCTGTAGTTAGTTCACAACTTCATAGATCCGTATTTATTCTTAAAAAAATAGGGGATCCCCATGGAAGAACACTAGGTCAAATAAATATTTTATCACTAAATTCCTCTAGTTTTTTCTTCAGTTCCACTAATTTCACAATGGCCAATTATTATGGTTATTTGATCTGGGCCTTGAATCAGGAATTAAGTCAATGAAAACTAAATTTCTCGCTCTGGAGGATATCCATGTAAATCCTTTGGAAACTAATCAACATATTATCTCAAAATAGGTAAGAACTCTATTTTAAGATACCTTTCCTCGTCCATAGTTATTTATTTCCATTACTCTAGAATAATTTAATTCCATAGACCTACTGGGGGTGGATTTATATGAGAATCATATGGTGATGTTTTCACTCTAAAGATAAGGGATTCCACATCATCCTCAAAAATTGTAAACTTCTTATTATTGCAATAAAATTTTGAATCATGGTTTTAAATCCAATACATATTGATAATTATATAAAATTAAATCATGTTTATGTGAATAAAATCAGAAGATAAACCACAATTATATTCCATAATGGGGACTGTCTGACAAAACATTGTTGTAGTGATACTTCCCTTAGGAGTTTTAACTTAAAACTACCTTATTATATCAAAGTGTAAATATCAAATTTTTAAAAAAAACTAGGATAATATTAAAGAATTTAACAATATAGGATCAAGTAATCATTGCCTATGTTTGAGGAAATCATTAAAGTACCTACCACCAAGTCATTAAGAACTTCAATATTTGCATTTGTGATTTCATAACATTGTCCCTGCTCCCTTAGACTTTTCTAAGGCGCGTTTCTTTGAAGTTGTGAAAAATAATTAGTATAATTTCCTATATCCATACAATTATATCATTTAATGTTAATATATTTTTTATTCCCCTTGTAAACACGAAAATGATAGAACTTTTGTCCATACATGCAGCACACCCATTTTCATTCTAAGTAGGCAACATGGTGTTTACTTTCACAACTATCACAGGGAAGAAATTCAACACTTCCCTTCTTCCCCACTTACTTATTTATCTTCCATTGTTTTCATTAACCCACTTCTCTTCTTTCTTTCCTTTAAAGTCTTAAAACATAGAGAACTCAGTTTCCATCTTGATAGAACATGAGACTATATCATCGTATGCTGAGAAATTTTGGCAGACCAGCGCTCACTGGAGGAATGGATTTAGGCCATCAATGATGCAATAAATATTTCTCCATGGATTACTTATATATTCCATATCTTTCCTTTCTAACCTTGTGAAGTTATCTTCACACTTTGAAACATTATCATATTCCTATGGTCTAAAATTGAAAAACTGCATTTCTATATCTACTCATTGTTCACAAAGAATGTATTTATATAAGAAAAGCTCATTAAAATAACTCTATTACAAGTTTTATATGTCTCCCTCTTTTATTGTTTTGAATTAGTGACCTCCATTGATCATCTTCTCCCGTCATACGATGAACTCCCATGAGAACCTTCTCCCCTTCATTAATTTTGAAGGTGAGGAATATCTTCTCTAAGGAACATATCCACTACTCTGCCACAAATGCGATTTAGTCCTAATAAATGATAGAGGATGTTGTCCCATAAAGAAATATAACATATCTCCTCTATATTTTTCATAAAAATACTCTATATAGGTAAGGTTATTATTCATAACCTGAGTCAAATATCCTATTATAGTTATAAGTTACTCCTCACCAGATGTAGCTCCATTGTGAATGGAATTATCTTGCCCATGAGGTAAATCCCTACATGTGATGCATGCGTTCATGCGGTTTCCATTCCTTAAAATCGGTGTAATTTCTAAATAATGGAAAAAACTAGATTAGGTTATGAATCATAATTTATAATAACAACATAGAAAAATACTTTTCATAATTGGATATACTATGCATGGATAATCCAATAAAAATAAACATGGTTTCTTTGAGGAAAATTTTTCATTTAAATCCTTCATAGTGGATTATGAGGAAAATGTGAATTATCCAAAGCATGTCTACCAAGAATATAATACTAGGTTCATAGTGTTGTCGTGTACTAGGATACCTCAGGTTAAGCCTAAACTTCCTTGTAAAGGTTTTCACTCCTAGCTACATTTGTGCTAGAACCACGACCACTTGTACTATCGAGAGATGGGTGTATTTTCTAGAAATATCCACATAATATAATTCTTACCAAAATAATAGGATGTTATTGTATGTATATACTCAAATACTATCTTCGGGACTTTTTCCATAATCTACATATTATAAATCTTGTTTCCGTGTTTTCTACTAAACTTCCTATGATACCAATAGTAAAGACCCAACATTAGTTTCCTAGAGTCGATGCCTTATTAAATTCAATTGGAATGGTTACTAAAAATTCATATCCTAAAGGAACAAATAGTTTAGTATATTTTTAAATTAATATTCATACATAATTTCAATATTACAACTTAAAATGACAAAAAAACAAAAAATCCCATTGGGAACATCCACCACTCTAATGTTATCCCTGCAAGACAATAATAATATTAATTTTTATGTACTAGGAAAAATAAAACATATGAAGGGGTTAGATCTGATTCTTAGTAAGGGAGAACATTACAGTAGAATATAACATAAACATTATGCATGGTGAGTAATTTGAAACTCATGACTTTAAAAATAAACATGATCAAAATATATATGGAATATGAGCTAAGTAAATATTTTCGTAACAAAACATAATCATGGGTCTTCTGTAAGTTGAATAACCTCATGAACTATGAATTTGTAGCTTCATATTGAGGTAAATTCATATTCTTGACATTCTGAAACATACATTCAAGGTCTCCTATAAGACATCTAAAAATGATTAAGTCCTCATCCAAAATCATATCTAAAGAAGTGTAAGGCCTCGGCTAAGTCCATATCTATTTGTCTCCTGAGACCCAATGATGATTAGAGGGGTTATTGCATGACTAGGATATCATATAATATGTCCAATTAATTTCTCATATAAATAGGGAAAAAATTATCCATTCATATTGAAACTAAAATATAAAATGAAAATAACTTCCCTCAAACATTAAGAATTAACACTAACCATGCAGAGTAAATTGGTGAATGGGTTTAACATAGAACATCAATTGTCAAAATAATAATAAACAATTAAATTAATTATGGTAGATAGTATCATAAAATATTAATCCCAATAATATATAAAAATAAACAAGAGTGTTTAAATATATTAATATACTCTTATAAAACAATCGAGTAATTCTTTAGATAAATACTCTTTTACTTTGAAAAGAAGAGTTATTTTGGAAAAGTATTTGTATAAAACTAAAATTTAAGTAAGTTAGAATTTTATAAAAAATGAGATATTTTATAAAAATAATTTTTACTAAAAAAAATATTATTGATTTCCCTTGAAAATATGTATGAATTTGGGAAGTTCCATTGAATTGGGATTGTATTTCAGGAAGCATTTCTGAAACATCCTTAAAAACATATAACTCTTCATAAATAAAGGTATAATTCTTATTGAAACACTTATATATAACATTAAAATAGAAATTATGATGAGTAAATATGAATAAATAAAATTTTAATTTAGGTAATTTGATAATTAAAGTAACCAGAATGAAAATGGAGGTTCAGATGAAAACCCATTACCTTAAGTCCGAAGGTGTTCCTCAATTAATCTTCATGAAAAGAATAATCAAATTTAGGTTAATAAATTAATGATTACAGAACCTCATATATTTTTAATTTATTTATGATAACCTTATTAGATTCATTCATGGCCTTTTATGGGTTATGTGTTTCAAATCCATTGTTTGGTAGCGTTTTCTTCCATGGTTTTCGTGATCAGTTTATTTATATTCATGTAAGGATAAGAATTTAAAATGATAATTCTTGTCTAGGATATAAGTTTTATTTTATTAGTGAACAACCAAAATATTACATGGTTATATAATTTTTTTGGTTATTGTTATTGAAGATGAATCATTATATAGAACTTTAATGACAATTGTTTGGGTTATTGGTGATTTTTTATCACAATGATCACGTTTTGATTTTTAAATTAATATCATGTGTACAAAATTATTCCATGACAATAATTGAGTGATAATACATATATTCTAGTCTGGTTCAATAATAAAAATTATTTCATCACCATAATTGAATATCGTAATAGAAATTAAAAACCTATCATCCCTGTATGTGATAAATAAACACAACTCGGATGATGTTTTCATTTCTAATATAAAATAATGTGAAAATATAGATTATGAAGTATTATTAATTTACCATAAAAACATTTAATTACATTTACTTTACTTGATTTATAAAAAATTGGATAAACAGATGTGAGTAAATAAAAAAGAAAAGAATTGAACTTGAAATAACATAAATGAAAAGAAGAATTTGCCTCTTCAAGTAATCTTCCTTGCAAGCCACTATTGGGGAGAGTTTTTGTCCTTCTTCTGAGACCAAGGGATTATGGACATTGGGAATGATATTTGGAGTATATTTTGGTGCTATTTAGATATGTTATGAGGCTTTATAGGAGTGAAGATAAGAGGGATTAAGGGGGGTTATAGAGGAGGAGAGGGGTGATTTGTGAATATTTTATTTATTATTTAATTGTTTCCCCTCAAGAAAAAAAAATAGAGTAGATTCATGTGCCCCATAATAGTAATAATTTCATGTGAGTAAGAACCTAATGGGATTAAATAATTCTTACATTACCTATGAATCAATAAATCATGTATTTTTCATTTATAGTAAAATATCATATTTTATTATTCACCAAAAATTTATGTATTTTAAAGGTAATCACAAAAATTCACCGCAACCATTTTTTGACATTTTGAATTCAAAAATGAAAACCATTTTTTGAAAAAAAAAATTCTACATATTTTTAATTTAATTTTTAAATAAATTTATTATTTATTCAAAAAAATAACATTAAAACTAAAAAAAATTTATAACACCATGAAAATTTAATCAAGGAACCATAAAATCATTTTATAACCATAATGAGATAAAATTAATATTTATAATTATATTTTATGAAAATACATTTTAATTATAAATTATTAAATTATTCATAAAATTTTAATTAAAATAGTTATGACATAAATAAAGACCTATACTTATAGTATGATCATTTCGTCATATATATATATGATTTTTAAATTGTATTTATAGATTAATGTGTGAAGGTTATATTTTTTTGACTGATTTACTATTCATTACTATTCATAAGGGTATGTTATTATTCATAATGTTATTTTACTAGTCATAAAAAACCATGTTTGTCTTATCAGACTCCAAATATCCAATTGAATGCAGCCGTGTACGTCAGTTTTATGAAATTCAAATCAGAAAGGTGGTAAAATTATGTTTACGGGCTAGGTTATAACAAAGTTGAATTTAGAAGAGACATAATGTTTCATGAATTGAATATTAAATTTATTTGAAAAATATTGTGGTTCTAAATTCTTGATATAGTTTCTTGAGTTTTTTCATATAATGTGACATAATGTGAAAGGGAACTAATAATGATTTTCATGTATGTGGGAGGTTGAAGGAATTGAGCACTGGAAACATCAGCAGAACAAGGTGGTTTAGGTCACATCATGATATATATTGTTATTGACAATGGAATTATGTGTGTAACTATATCTTGGTGTTGTGAACGGGAATTATAACTTTCAGTGATAACAAATGGTCAAACCATAAACTCTCTAACTAGGATATCATCATTAGTTACAATCTCTTTAAGATGATGATTAGGGGGTTTTTTATGACTATGTGACCTAAATATTAATTCATATTTGTTATATTGTCTACATATTTTGGAAAAATATAAGACATCTTATTGGAAGATATATATTCATGATCAGATGATTTAAGTATGTCATTAAATATGATATTATGTATCATATGACTTTTCACTTCCTTCTAATAGTAGTGAATTTTTAAGGATTAACATTAAAATTATCTTATAACCTTGGTATCATTATTAATTGATTTTTCATATAGTATTTATAATATAAATGAGTGTGTGAATAAATATGGATATGGGTTATAGCAAAGTTATCAACATAAATTAACTCATAACATATCTATTGAGTCATTTTCACTTGTGGATAGTAATAAAAGTGTTTATATTAAGGATAAAACTATGTAATGTATGTTTACAATAGATTTAAAACTTTTGTATGAATCTTCCATACCCGTTGATCTATCATTATCCTTCATTTACCCTATGAGATTTTAGCATGTTCTGAGAGGAAATAGTTCCCGACCCATTTGATGTGTCATTCATCTTACCCAATGGATAAATCCTGGAGAGTGGTATCCATGTAATCCCATCTAGGAGATCCTTTTCAAAAATATCTTGCAGTTAGAGATTCATAAGAATCTGGGTAAGGTACATTCATGTAGTTTCTTAATTTTTTATAGTAGTAGGTTTTTGGGTGTCATAAATTATTGATTTGGGTTTTATTATTTCTCATTAAATTTAATGTATTTAATTTATAACACCCTAGTTTTTAGGAATGATTTTAATTCCAAAAAATAAACATCTATAATTATAATTTTGAAAAGGGTATAAATACTTTGAGTGTAATATTACATGTTTAGAGTTTCTGGTAAACAGTTGATATAAAAAAATTAATTCACATGTTAAATGTATATATTTTCATCTTAAATAATTTATCTTCATTAAAATATATTATTTTATAGTATATTTATGAAAACATCACTTATTCCAAAAGAATGTTTTTTATAAGATATGCATTTTGGATAAATTTATTAACATTGAAGAATGATATCAATATAATTTTTTAATTAAATTCAATTAATTAATTTTAAAATAAACTAATGACATCTAAGAAATAATTTAGAAACAATGAAGGATTTTAATTTTATGATTTCTGGATGAACTAAGCTATTTTATTTAGAAACATCATTTTACTTGTATATTATATATTTCTTTATTATAAAATTAAAATGCATAATTTTTAGAATTTTATTTTGATTAAATGAACCTCATTTTTGGTTTTATATTTTCAACATTATCTTTGGGTAATGTATTTGGGTTTTTCTGAAAATGGTGATTTTTTTGTGAATTGTAAAAATACAATTTTTATAAACATCATAAATTTTATGACATCATCATGATTTAATCTTGAATTAAAAAATTATGAAAATATTTTCCAAAAAAAATATTAATTTATGGAATTAAATAATGTTAATAAAAAACAATATTTTGAATTTGGAAATGAATTTTATACATGTTGGTACCTAATTGAATTTTATAAAAAAAATATTTTTGTATTTTTCCTTTCATTAAATGTTCAAGAGATAAATTTCTTTTTTGGATTGTTTTAAAAATCACATAAATATTTATTTATTAATCATACACCTATAAATATCATGGGTGTAAATTCTATGCATAGTATTTTTCATAAATATGTATTTTAATGCTTAAAATGGCAGTTTTGTAAAAAAATGTTATTCTTGTGTTATGAATACATATATTGAATTTTATTTTTATCATTATTTGAAAATAAATTAATAATATTTTTTAAAATTTTTGTAATATTGATAATTTATTTTAGGTGATAATGTACATTTAATTTTATACAATAAGAAAAGGTTACCAATTTAAAGTCTAGCCATTGTGGTAAAGACAGAAATAATGTAAAAGTATGAAATCAATGGATACAGTAATATATTATGAAAAAACCTCCCCACTAAATGTGTGTATGATATATTTCATGACTCAAACTTATGTTATCCTCATTAATTTTTATTTTTTTTCACTTTCATCTAATATCACATCCCCTTTAAAAATAAGAAATTAGATTTTAATAAATGAGACCTCTCTCACTTATAAAAGGACAACTTCAACATGCCAATTCACAAAATACAGAAACACTTTTATCATAATATATCACTATGAAAACCCCATACTAACACTCTTAGATTCAACCTAGAGGTTTTGGTCTTATTAAAATAACACTTTTCAAAAGCTTAATCCATTGATTAATGGATTTATCGCAACAAGTAATGGTATAAATCTTCATCACTCCTTTTTTATTTCTCTTCCTTTAATTCTTATTCTACCACATCCAAATATATTATTTCAATTATAATATAATGAAATTAGTATCATTAGTATAAATAAATTTAATTAAATTTACTAAATAATACTTATCTACCTTCCTTGCATCTATCTAAAAAATGAAAATGTGACCTGTATTATTGTTGGTTCATATAAAATCACTCGTATGTATGGGAATTATGAATTTTGGGGAAATAAGAATTTTAGATTTAGTAGATAGTTCCTTTTATGAACTGTGAATCTAAATTGAATTTCAATTGTTTGAATAATAAAAACATTTTTTTTAATGTAATGGGGTTCAACGTGTGGTTAGATATAACATTGGAGGAACAGAGTAAGGACGTGTGTCCATGGCTATAGATCACAGCCCCCAACTGTGCACTGTCCATCCACCAAATTGTAGGTGGATATGATTGTGGTATTTCATGCCTATAAATTATACCATCTAATATATATGATTTTTTTAGTGATATAACAATTTTATTGCTCAACTTGGGGGGGGGCTTCAAGATTTTAATTGAAGGGGGATTAAGAGATTCTATTTTTGGCCAGTTCTAACCCTCCCTTATTTCAATTTATACCCCTTTAAAGGGATTGTTTTTTTATTTCCTATGAAAATTTCAGGTGAATTCCTCCCCTCCACCCATTCTATTTTTGGTTCTTCTCCCCACCATATTTTTTACATCGATTTTGGGATAGTTTTTTGAATTGATTCCTTGAAACATCATTGAACCATCCCAAGGGGGGGTGGGATTTTGATATAACTAGCTTCAATACAGATCAAGAGGAAATATTCATGTATTTTAACAATTATTCATTGATGTTATGTAATTTCCGTAATTAATTATGTTTTTTCTGAAAATTATTTTAAATTTAATATATAAATGATGTTTATTTTTAGGACTTTTCATGTCATAATTATAGGTACCTATTGATGACTTCACTCGTACTATTGGTTGGGGATTCAGTGTGGTGTTATACCTTAATGGGTTTGAAAATTTTATTCTTGATTGAAATAAAATTGATCAATTAATCATAATAGTTACAATTAATTGATTTTTATTGTTTGTTGTGAGTTAGGGGTTTGGTGATGATCATATCTTTCTTACATTATGAGTGAGGCTTAATAAGATTTGGAAAATTTATCAGTTTTGATATTTAAAATGGAATGATTCATAAAAAAGGTATGTGTTCCATGGTACCTTCTCTAATTGTTTATGCTAGTTCTATGTGGATTTCGTTGTGACTTCACACCACTACGACTATTTTGATTTTTAAATTTAAGAAATTTTTAAATTTTTTATGAATTATATTTTATAAAATTAATAAATGGAAATGAATAATTAAAGTGAAAAATGTGTTCATGTTCATGGAAGACCCCCTTTCAATAACATGACTCCATCAACCACTAATGGTTGAAGATTTTTCAAATTTATTATGCATTCAAATTTGAACCCCTCTCCAAGGGTGTGATAGATATTAAATGAAATTCATGTGACATATTGGCTGGGTGTGTGGGCCTTAGATAGCTAGAAGTAGATGTAGGTACAGATAGATATTTTTACCAATTAGTTCTCAAAATAACCTTGTTTATATAATCATAAACAACACTCACGAGGGAAGGTGATGACTTGTGTAAGTTGGAATTATAGATGTTGTCGGTTTATTGGATAACCTAATACAAGAGATAAGTGTTGAACTATCTTATTAGACAAAAGATAGTTTTGAAATACCTTCTGAAGCCCATGGGACCATGATATGATTATAAATATTTTTATTATAGTTATATTGATCAAGGTCTTAAAGTAGTTATCCATATCAATGTAGTGAAATAGGGTCCCCTAGTATGTGCCCTGAGGAAAGATTAGCCCAAAGAGGGTGCATGATGTGTTTTTTATAGATGGTAACAGGTGTATCCATAGATCATGAAACAAACTTGTGGGCCATAGATCCAAATAACTATTTTATATGGAAGACTAGATGTGATTTTTGGTATCTAGTATATCTCCATAACATGAATTGATATGTATTATGTTAAAAACTCATTGAATTTATTTGGTATAATCAATGGAAAACTCCCATGAGATGGTGTTACATCTATAATATATAAAACACCTTAATAGGTGGTTTGTTGGTGTTTTCATCCTTAGAAGAACTATTTTTAATTTGATTACCTATATATTAAATGATTTTAATATGAATAAAATATCAGATTATATATTGTTCATTATTATTCATGTCTTTAATGTAATAATTTCATATATTATCTTTCGCATTGTAAAGGTCGTAATTGTTCTACACTGTTATGAGAACCATAAAATTCCATGATGATATTCTTAAATATAGTTTTATATTTAGATAAGATTCTTTAATGGGACACATATAATGTGGTAATCTAGTGCGAGTAATCATAAGTGGATGCAGTTTCTTCTCATTAATTTAAAACATGGTAATCTCAATGATGTGACAGTATGAGAAAGAAGTTTCCATTTGGAATTTCACATATTTTTATATCATCAAATATTGCTATCATTGATTTTTTTTAATGGTATGTAGACTTAGATATTATCACTAATTCATGTCATGACTCAAGAACATATATTTAATGACCAAAAATATTTCTCCATATGATGGAGGGAAGTAGGGTACACTAAGTGTGTCACATATTATATGTCATTAATGTAAAAGTCCAGGATGTATTTTTCAAGTTCATATTAATGGAAGGATATTTGTTACCCCATTAACTGGGATGGTTCAATCACATTAAAATCTGTTTCCATGGTTTAATGAAATGTTTATCTAATATTTTCAAAGAACATAATATCATTCACATAGGTTTTGATTTGAATTTGAAGCCAATGTGATGGGATGTTGATACAAATGTATTATATTACATAGTCATAATTCACATGTTGTTGGTAATGAATTGACATTTATGTTCCTTCACATGGGTTTTTTGACCCATTCCATGATATTAATCTTGTAATTTAGTCATCCTCACATAATTCTAATGATAAATAATACTATAGGGTCACGCACAGAGTGTTTCCATTGATCTTGATTAAATTATATTTGAATATAATTATTAGGAAAAATATTACTCTCAATAATGAAGAATAATTTAATTCATGTTTTATTGATAAAAAAATATTTTTTGATGAATGAAATATTTATTTAAATATTTATTTACGTATTTATTAAATTTTAATGATTTCAAATGGAATAAAACTATGTATGGTGAATGAATTAATTTAAAATCTGGTAAAATAATATTTGTTTTTTTAATTTATCATGTGTGACATAAAATAATAATAATAATATGGTTTTTCCATGAGGTTAAGAAAGGATGATTATATTATTTAAGGGTCACATGAAATTAAATAATATTTTAACCTAAACATAATCAAATAAATAAAACTTTATATATTTTTATAGGGTTAATCGAGAAATAGAGAATCATTACACACAATAAATTTATCACTATAATTTCTCATTACATCTCCCTCTCAAGAATGAGAAATGAAAAATAGGATCCATCAATATTAAAGGAAAAAATATCAACATGATTGACATTATACAATTTATTCACCATGATATCACCTGAAAATTAATTAGACTTACTCAAAGATCAATGGAGCACATGTGGATCACCACTAGATTGATTATACAGATTGATCCTTACTGGTTTCTCAGTAATAATAATATATATTAGAGAAAGAATCCTAATAAAAGCAAATAATTTCTTCTAATTTTAATTAAATTAGTTATAAATTTGATGATAAATATCATTTATCGGGTTTCTAGTAAAAAAAATAAAAAAAAATTAACATAACACCCTAAAAATGTGCTTTCTCTACACCTAGAACTTACTAGTGGTATCATCGGGGTAACATTTTAAACATATAATTAATTATTTTAATAGAGATATATATTCATAGTAGTGGTTGGATTTTAATTTTAAGAATAATTAGTTTTTAAATTGATTATTTAAATTAATATTCCAACAAAATTTAAATTTCTTCAATCAAGATTCACATTTTCTTATGTCCAAGAATATATGAAGGATAATGGTAGATACCATCAAGAAGTGTTTAGGAATCTGGTTGGATAGCAGAGAATTACATGAAGTGTAGCCAGAGTACATTCCATATACCAAAGTGAATTTTATATGGCTATGTCATGGGATACATGACACAGATAGTAGTAATTATATATGATTTTTTTATTACACACAGTGTATAGGATGATTAAACATATAATATTTCTTATTGGATTACATGTCATATTGTTTGAGTACACGTAGTGTAGTCAACATAGTTTAGAGGAAAAATTTACATATCCCATGTGGCAATAAAGATAGTCCAAACAACATTATACGGATAACCTTGTGTAATAATGATTTACATGGTGTGTAGTTGTCTTATAGACACTATGTGGTTCATTATTTCCCACATATAAAATATATTTAGATACCTTGGGAGAGTCAATAGGACACAGTATAAGAAGAACACATTACATGTGGCTAGTGTAAACTTTTTATGTTTCCACATCTTAAGAACATACCGAGTAATTTGGTGGATCAGATGAAAATAAAAGAAGAGAAATACACAACATGTATAAGGAATGTTCATTTCATGTTGTCCACCTAAGGAACACAGTAAATCCCCCGATTTACGACTTAGATAATTAAAAAAAGAGATCAACAATGCATATCAAGCAAGTACACACCATGTATTCTACCAATAAATGACATAATTGAAATTAAACTAAATTACAAATTACATTATTAAAACCTTATTTTACTTATTGGAATAATTTGTGAGTTTGAAAATTAAATTATGGTTTCAAAAATAAATTTATATGATCAATTAATTTGTTTTATAAATCTATGATTTTTTTTTGTATCATTAATTTCCATGGATTCAATTAGTGACAGATATCTTCCAATTAATTGGGATGGTCATTAAAATAAATGTTAATTTTTTAATTAATTGATTAATTAATTAATTAATTATTATATATCTTAATAATAAAAAAAATAATCAAAAATGAATGCTAATAAGTTTTACTATTTCATATTTGGAACATGTCCATGATCATTCAAGATCCTTACCAAGAATAATATATGTATTGGCATTATTTAATTTAATTTATTACATGGTTTTGTAATTTTTTGATATCAAATTAAATATGATGGCCTTCATGTAATCCCTCACTCTATTATAAAATTGGAAATTAATTTCCAAGGTAATTATGTATTTATTGATTATAATTTCTTCTATTCCTCTCATTTATGTGCGACATATAAATACATGAAATTAATGAACTATCCTAGGTCATGTAGAGGCAGTTTGAGAGGGAACTATAAATAATTCCACCCAAGGTGATGCATAGTTATATTAGTGGAATTTTGTAACTTAGTCCAATACTAGAATAAAGAGTTATTCCCCTTGGTCATATGTTGAATTATTTTCCACTCATTAAATCAATTATTATAAAATCCCATAATTGAGTCATTTATTTTTAACAATCTCCTAATTACTTAGTTGATGGATGTAATATCATGATCTCATAAAAAATGAATTTATGTGAAGAGATAGAATTTAAATAAATTGATTTTGAATAAATGATTTATCCAACATGGTTTCCTAATTATGTAAAATACACATAATATTGAAAATTAATGTAAAAGATAAAATAAGATAAAATTTATGAAAAATGAATTACAATCCCAAAATTAATTATTATATGACACATGTACTTATTTTACATGATTATGAAAAAAACCATAGAACTAAGTGTTTAAAATACCCTTGATGAAGAGCATACTTTTACCACAGAGTTATAATGAAATTTGTGGGTTGAGATAACCATATTACATCAAGTGAAGTAACCCTCACTGAACTTGATGTAACATAGAGGAAAGTCTTCAAGAAATCTAATTTAGGATTTTATGATTGGGGAGTATACTCATTATATCATAGAGCTAAAAGAACATAGTTAGCAAAGACCCACCTACATTAATATCTTTATGTATCTTGAAGAACATTATTTGGGGTTATTAAAAGATGAATATGGATTCTTTTCACTATAATTTCCTAGTAACCAGACATTTTGAACTTATTGGAGTGGGATATTGTGACTTTAAATAAAAAGAGGGATATTTAATAGATTCAATTAAATTATTTTTTCACCTGTGATTTTAAATCAATAAAAATATTAATAATTTACTCTTATATAATTAAATAAATTGTAAATTTCTTAATCCATATTATCCCTAATAACTATATTAGAGAAATTTTATATTTTCACTGGTAGTAATTTTCCTTAGTTGTCTATACACCTTCAGGTTATGCTACACTGGGAATAAAAATCTTACATAATATAGTTTATTATTCTCGATCCACCTAACAATCTGGTTAGTTTTGAAGAGTTCCATTTCTATAAAAAAACATTTAAAAGATTTGGTCATCATTCAATGTTTAATATTATCATCTATGTCTAGTAAAATCAGGAAGCCACAAAAAAATGTGGATGATTATTCATGATAAAAAATCTCTATGGTATATATCAAGAGAGTTTTATACAGGAGTAGTTCAAGATATTTGTTGCTCTTTTTCAATGAAATATTGGAGAGGGTTCCCCAAATAGGTCTCACATAGTCATGCTCATTATCTTCATCAAAACCCAAAAGGTTCAAGGATTTCGAATACCTAATGAAATGGGCTCAAATATCATTGTTGAATCAATACCATAAAAATTCTCTAGTTTTTTGTTAATTTTAATATGAAAAAAATTGATAAGTCTATTCTAGATTTTCTCACTCTTCTTCACTAAGTAAATAAAGAGATGAAGAGAAAATGTATTTGGTCCTTATTGTGAACAATATGAATTGGAAAATAAAGATCACTAAGCCTAAAACTTAATTATACCCTTTTAATAATGGAAACATCAAAGGTTTTATATGTGGGAAGGATTATATTTGTTTTACATTTAGAAAAAATGGATTTTATAAGAAAAAAATCACCCATCCTGAGAAGAAAGAAGAAGATTATGGTGTTTTTTTATCAATTGAAAATTTTCTATTACTATAATTGGGTATTATATAAATCTTATGGTGGTCACATATTTTTTCAAATATATAAACCAATAAGATTTAGATATATTATCCATGGGGTGTAGATCTAAGTGTAGACAACATGTCTAAACTTGTTTTAGCTATCTAAGACTACCACCTTAGGTCACCAATGTGAATGATCTTTGTTTTCAAGGATTATTATTTTTATACCATCTATTAACTAAAATGTTATCCCTATATCCAAGCTTGATATAGACGAGTTTATTTTAACATTGAAGAATAAATATTGATTATTTTATAAAACAAAACTTTTATAGAACATTTAAGTAAAAGTTATTATATGTTTTATTACAATAATAGAGTAATGGATATCGAAAATGAAACTAATTCACAAGACTCATTACACACCCAACATTGGAAAAAATGGGTAGGTCATTTAAATGAATATAAATTGACTAAATTATACTAATATGAATATTTTTAATATATTGAACATAAATCACTTGGTGTATTACATTCTTATTCACAATGAAAAATTATTGAATCCCTATTTAGTAGAAAATTTTTAAGGGATAAAGAACTTATTGATTAGTTTATTCGCATGTGTGTATACTATTTCCCATTTAATCAATGGGTGTGTACTCATACTTCATAAATTTTATTAATGAAATTTGAAGATATTGAAAAATATAGTTGATGATTTATAAGTGAGATTAAATTGAGATATTAATGGAATATATGAAGGAAGTTGATAACTGGTTGGATAAAATGATTATTAAACTCCACTAAAACCTTGTTGGATAAAACCTTAATCAATACTTCATTTATTTTTATTAGAGTTTAGGATTCTGTTTCAATTCACTCCTCCTTATATAACTCAATGGAATGTTTTGATTGAAAAGAGTAACCACACCTTATTGGACATAGTGAGATCAATGATTAGTTATTCATGTATTCTATTATCATTTTAGGGATATGTGTTAGAAACATTGTAACCAATACTAAAAAAGTGACAACTAAGGAGAAAAATTTTATACCATACCAACTATGGAATGGATTGAAACTTATTTATAATACCTATAGGTGTGGGATTGAAAAGTGTTTGTTATGGCATTTACCATTTAAAAATTACACCCTAATACACAAAGTGTACCTTTATAGGATACCCTAAAGAAAAAAGGGGTTATTTCCTATAAAACCATATAGAAAAAAAAGATAATAGTGTAAAACAATACATATTCCTTGATAGGTAGAACACATATAAAAGATATTGTTAGAGTGAGGAAGAATTAAATGAATTTGAGGCTCATGGTACACAATAGTTGGCATAAGAACAAATTCCACAATACCCTGTGGAAGTAGAAACTATTATAGAGACACAAGTATTGCATAGGGGTACAAGATATTTTAGATAATATTAATGGTATGGTTTTCTAATCATTGTTTATGGTGACTCGTTATTAGTTAATACTAATGATCCTAAAATCTACATGGAATTAGTAAGTGGAATAGATATTTCTAATTAGAAGGAATCCATGAATTCTAAAATTGATATTATGTACCAAAACCATGTATTGATTTTGGTAGATCATCAAGTGCTTGAAAAGCTTATTATGTCATAACCTGACCCAATGGGGATCAATCAAGGACTCACGAATCCCGTCTCTATAGTCTAGTGGCTGGCATCCAGTGTTGAGTAATCATATCACACACATGGGAGGAATTTGACAAAGGTCCTCATATGCATGCTCCCGTAAACAAATCCATTCAACAATGTAGAGATAATATAAACTAAAAATAAATGCATGAATATTTCGATCCAAAAATAGAGTTCAAAAAGAATAAAGGGTAACATGATATGCCCACAAAAAGAAAATGGTAAATGTTTCCAACCTACATAGATGGGGGGGATCACTATCAACGAAACCACTAGAATAATCCTCAACAAAGTTATAGTAAACACCCAGAATGGTCTATCTCACTAAGATACGCCTACTCTGGGCCCTACAGAGAATCCAGCAAAATAAATATGGTTTGCACAAGACACAATATCTGTGGTAAAATATTTTGTAGTGGTGAGTATAACAATACATCGTAGGCACAAAAAAATACCTAAAAGAAAAGAGAGAAACTTAAAAAAATAGTCTGCTCGACTGAGCCAGAGAGATCCCAAATGAGAGAGAAACCCAATATTGAGCATTGTTAGTTATTCATGAACAATAAGCTCCTACGACCTAGTGTGTTAACCAATACAAGTGAACACACCACATTAAATCGCATAAATACACCTAGATACTCTCTTCGTAGACTCTATGTCTTCTGAGTTCTCAACCTCATGGCTAGTAATAGGTTCCACTCAAGGATCTACAGAAAAAACAAATCCCATAAATCTAACTCTATGAGCCCCATCATCCTAAATGAGAGTCGACCAAGTGATAAAACTCCATTGGGTTTAACCTAGACGTCTATAATGGTACATCTAAGAGATACCACCTAATTTGGTATCACAAATCAGATGTCACAATGCTTTCGTCTGAGTTGGGAATACATCTGAGAGAACATTCTCATTATATCTATCTATGGAGAATCTAATGATGTAACCCATTAGATAGTGATAATAAGATAGGTCATCTCACCCGTCCCTGATGGGGGACACAACTAACCACACTGTATCCACAAAAGGTATCATTCTTTGGAAATGAGAACACCCCCAGGATCTACAAGGGGACTCTACAAACATAGTATAAGAAATCGTAAACTACATCTTCTAGAATAAGGAATCACTCCTAGGATATTTTAGGGGAAACCATGGACTAAATTTAGTATCCAAAATATCTCTCTCTATTATGGGATCACTGCCATGATCTAATTTGGGACACCGAAAATATAATTTGACATCCTAGAGATCCTATCACACAAATAGAGGACCTTCACTCTTGTATTGTTGGTAAAGATGATTCTACCAACACCATATGTTATAACTTTTAAGATAGGATATTTCATATCCAATGATTCAGAAAATCTACATAAACTATCAACTGACTAGGGGATAGTATAACGAACAATTCCACAAACCCTACTGAATCTTCCGACTACATTGGGGATAATATCACTGATGATTATACAAACCCTAATTAGTTATCCAACTATATTTAGGATCATCTCCTATATAGTTCTAGTAATGCTAATTATAATAACCGTATATAGTTAAATGATACCTTAGAGGATCCTTCCTCATCCTCTTTGACGAGACGAAAAAAAATTAATGATATGATAGATGATCCTTCCCTAGGATCACAGCAGGGTTACTAAAACTATATATAAGATCATCATATCAACGGGGTCATAATATTTTACTAAGGTCATAATTTCTCACATAGCCCCATAGGGATGAACAAGGGAACTAACTAAATCGCTACTATACCAAGGTGTACCACCCAAGAGACCCAAATGATATCCACACCCCACATATCTTAGTCCCATTTTATTTCCACCACCATTTTCTATGTAGAAAACTGATCTGTATTGGATCCATGAAGACATGTATCCGATCCAAAATGAATGATACAAGAATGGTGTAAAGTCCTCTGATGTGGACTACACCACATGTGGGTGGGGTAAAACACAACATGTGACCTTGTCTGAACACCAGACTATGTATTTTGATTGAATGGCATGGTTGGACATGTGACTATACCTGACATGTCTTATCTCAACTGATCCCCCATCTGTGCCTTATCTTCATAAAACTTGACTAACCACATCACATACACAATTTGAACCCTATGGTTCATGGTATGAGCTAAAAAACTGTCATATTGGTCGTGTCATGAACCCATGAAAATTTCTATTACTCAATGCATGAGTAATTTATCCATGTACATTCTCATGGATGTTTAAATTTACATGGCTTCCCTTAGCCATGTACACAAACCACATGACATGTTGACACTACACAGCGTGAAACCCTGGAACATAGTTTTTAGTCCCCAAAAATAATCTTCCTCAAATGGGGAGAACACAAGATGTGATCCACTACACTAAATGTATTGTAGATAAGAATTCCATCAGGAATTTCACTATATGCAGCCTGTATGACACTCATTTTCTCTAAATCCCATAGATCTACCCTCACGAGGTACCTAGAAAGAATGTAAGGGCTATATAACCATACAAATGTATAAAAATGTGATAATAAAATAAAAAAAATATATATTTATATCTTTTGGGAAAATGTCTAAGTTTCATGTGAAAAATGATGCCCAAAACATGCTTATTCCTGATTTGTTATTGATTGGAGTCAAAGAACGGAGCTAGTGGAAGATCCTCACCTAGGTTAATTTTTTACACCAATAGGGAAAGGGGGTTGGGGATTTGACTCCATCATTTTTCACCCCAAGAAGGAGGGATTTGAGATATATCATTTTAATTTTATTAAAACAATATTATCCATTTAGCTCCCCATATTCAACTCACCTCCAACCAAACCCCTGGTTCCAAAAAAAAATTATGTCGCATCTATGGTAAAAATGATGTTATAAACTCAAAGGTAATATTAAAATTATTATTTTATACTTCTATAAGGATTTATTTTATGTTTTCAATAAAAATTTTCATTCATGATAAAATATATTTTCTATTTTTAATTTCATCAATCTATGGAGCTCAAGGACTCAGAAACCCACACCGACACAACTCTTAGATTTAGAAATATTCTTATAAATATTACAAAATATTTCAATTCAAACCCCAAGTCATTAAATTTTACCCACATTATGGTTTTTCATCTATAAAAAGATAAATCCAAGGCATGTAGGAAGGAATCTACACTCTCAACTAGTACATCCTGATATTGAGCATGGGAAGACAACCATAAAGGCTAACAAGGGTTCCCATACTACCTATGACCACACACACAAGATAAACCTAAGGATATAAAACCCCCATATTTCATCTCACTCTAGGAATAAATCATGTAACAAAGAGCACACAAGTCTCTTTTTCTATGATATGTGAAAAACACCAAGCACCCAGTCCATCTATAGTTATAGGGTCTAATTGTACACCACCTCTCTAACCTGATGAAAATAATATTGTTACCCTACTCAAAACACACATTTGAAAGGTAATCATCCACCCTAACTTGAAACTATCCTCTTTGGTAATCCCTAACATTCCCACACCATTTTTCAATAGCATCACATGAACTTGTCTTAGAGGGGAAACATCCCTAATTCTTGTGATTCTAAAGACACATCAAACCAAACCATGCGCTTCTCAATAATATCATGTAAAAAGAGGATGAAAAACATGTGAGAGTACCAACAGAAAATATTAGGCTACCCAAGTTCACACACTGGGTCTTATAATTCCTTCTACATAATCATCCAACTCAAAACACCACTCAGATCACAGAACTCAAATGGAATCATCCACAACACCTCGACAATATCATCTTTTTATGGCACTGACATTCTCTCATGGTTTCACTCAAATCCAAAAAACAGGTCTCAGTTGTTGACGGATCCATATTCCTTATGAATTTGATGCTACATAAAACTACACAGACAAAAGTTCTATATGACAACCCACATCAAACTGAACAAAACATGATAAAAAAAATAACAAGGTACCTCATAAAAATTTATAACTATTATACTATAGAATGTTGAAAGGAAATATAAAATACCTATATCTACCCTTATATCTTATGGTTAAAAGGCCTCTACGTCCTACATTTGTCCTTTCCCCCATCCTTTATCTCACTAAACTTAGCATGGACCACTTGGGGTTGGTGGTGGAAACTCATACTATCTTATACCTCTTTCTTCTCTACCTGGTAATCTACCATGTCTACCCCACTATGAAACTTTAGAATTGATATTCTTCCTCTGGTAAGGTAGTCTTTCGACCATATCCCTCTTAGCAGCTTCATGGGTTAGACAATCTCAAGCAAGATATCCACAAACATCATAAGAGTGACATTGCCTCTCCTATTGATGATGAAAACAAACTTGGGATCCCTTAGCATCATACCCTCAATCCTAGGATATCCTCCCAAATATTATTTTATTTCTAAATCCATGAACATTAATTTTGATACTCACTAACAAGGTCTTAACGTTTGTATGCCTGGAACTAACGGTCATATTTTACTTAGCGAGAAAGCTCTCTACCAGCAAGGTCCTCTCAAGAAATCTAGTATAGGTGGGAATGTAAAATGACACCACCAATTCCATGTTATATTTATTTAATACCTATAAAAATGTCCATTATTTGATAAAATAATCTTAATCCATATATTTTTAGTAACAAAATTGGTCTATGATCCTCACTGAGTACTCCACCACAGTCATGTTATCATTACAAAGATGTAGAAGCTCCTGGATATGCACCAAACAAAATATATCTAGATATAACTCATCCATATAAATATTCTAACACTATTCCCAGGTGAGAATAATATTTTCAAGGATATATGCCACCAAACTCTCCCACCTCTTGGCTAAACCCTGTAGAAGTCTTGTCTCTAGGACCACCATCTCATCAAGAGGTGTCCACACTAGGAAGAAAACACACATGACTGCCTCTAGATAGTCATCAGCTTCCATAAGGTCTAGATAAACCCAATATAATTGATTTAAATTCCTATATATCTCTTGTTAAACACTCATCAGACACAAATCATTGACCTACTCTACCGGATCATCCTACTTCTTGATGGGTGAGGGGTCAACTGGTGGACCACCATAAGGTCGATCCTTAAAACTAGTGACCTGTACTGAAGACACATCATTGGTAAAATTATCATCAAAATACTATTTTCTAGAACTATATTTCTGTCATCATAGATCAATATTGAAAAATAATTCAACATGTTCAATGGAAAAAGAGTATATCAGTGGAGATAACTTAAGAAGGATAAGAAAAACCAAAACCCAATCCTCTATGATTTATGTACCATTATTTTATTGTGACTTGTTTTCTAATTTAATAATTCAAAAATATGTTATAATAGTTATGGTGAAAGGATATGGTAGACACTGCACCAAAATTTGAATCACTTTCCTGAGATCCAAACTCAAAACACCCAAACATTGTCTTTATGAATCCCTAACAAGCTCACAAAAAGATAGTCCCAAACTGAAACCTACTATGATACCATTATTTCATGAACTAACCCAATAAATCTCTAGATGTGACTCCCCAATCCCACCTTTATATGCCAAGTGATAGCATCCAATTCAATGTAGGAATATCGCTAACATAAGAGGCCTTTTCTTATGGCACTTGTAGACATGCACCTGTAGACAAATCCATGAAACAATGAAAAGGTAATATAAATTAAAAATAAATAAATTCATACATATATCCAATAATATAGTATAGAAAAAATAATGGGGATAATTAGAAACCCACCAAATTAAAATAATAAAATAATCCAACTTGATTAGATGGAGGGGATCTCTATGAAAGCACCTATTGGTAAGCTCCTCATTCAAGATCTACTAAACACCCTAGATGGTATGGCCCGCTAAGCTCTTTATACTTTGGGTCCCCCTAGGACTCTATTTAAATTCCTATAGTTTTCATAATACACAACATGGTGAGATAATCCCATGTAGGGGTGATTATAAAAATTCATATTAAGAACCCCAAATAATAAAAATAAAACTAAAATACTAAAATGAAATAGGATGATTGATCCAGTAAAAAGGAACCCAAATGAGAGAGAAAATACATGTTGAACATCCTTTTCTATTCATGACAAGCCAACTCATAACAACTTCTATTTTAACCCATTAAAGTGACCACACTACAAGGACTCTGAGAATCAAAACCAGATACACTTGTCTGAGACTCAAAGTCTCATGAGGTCCTGAACTCATAGCCAATGACATGTTTACCTTTAGGATCTACAAACAACACACTTAAAAGATAAATGAATATGTGATCCATATCATCCTAGATGACATAAATAATATATATAATAATTCATTGGGTACAATCTAGCTATCGATGATGGTACATACTAGAGATATCACTAAATCATGCATCACAAAGCCAATGTCACAACACCGCCATCTCAAACAGGAATGAATCTAATAGAACACACTTATCAGATCTCTCCCCGATGAAAGTCACACTAAACCCCAAAATATCTCAATACTCAGGTATGTAATCTCACCCATCCTTAATGGGGGATGCTAGTAACCTTACATGAACCATAAAAGGTATCATCCCTCAAAAAAGGGATCACTCATAGGATCAACTGAGATACACTAAGAAACCCTTAAGAAAAATTACTAACCATGTATCCTCATATAATGGATCACTCCTAGGACCTAATAGTGGATACCCCAAACCCAATTCATTCACCTAAAGGACTCTTTTAGATATGGGATCACTCCCAAGATATTATAAGGATCACCACAAACACAATCTGATGTCCTAGGGATCCTTTCATTCATATAGAGGATCACCACCCATGTAGTGTTGGTCACAACCATTCTAAAAACCCCATATATTATAACTCATGAGGTTGGGTAACATATATACAATGATTCCACAACCCTATATAAACTATTTTTTGAGTAGGGGGCATATAACTGACAATTATAGAAACCCTGCTGAAACTTACCACTACGTTCGTGATCATACTATCAATGATTTCACAAACCCCACTTGGATATGCTTCTACATAGTGTACCACCAATAATGTAGTTATAGTCATGATGATTCGATGAACTCGGTTTAGGGAAATGATACTTTATAGGATCCCATCCAAGACTCTCCAAAGGGATACAATAACTCTAACAATTGGAAGGTGGATCCCACTCTGGGATCTCTTGAGGGATACTAGAACTCCATCCACAATCATCTTATGTAGGAGATAAAAATAATTTACTAAGGATGTAATTCCCTACATATCCTTCATGGGATAGACCAAGGGAACTAACTCAACCACTGTTGGTCCGACATCACTATTTTTTTGGGGAAAGACTGCAATCGAGAACCCATGTTATGGTAGGTATGGTTTATCATGATGGTTAATTGAGGGGTGTTTATTTCATGAAAAATCATAAAAATTGTGGCATCATAGTTTCTATTTAATGGAAACACCAATCGGTTCCCCCATCTATAATTGGGTACAAACCTGCTTCCCAACAAAAAGTGGTTACCTATGTTTTTAGGCTTGATAGAACAAGGGGACTCTCATTGGTCGAGAGGATGGATGGTTAGTCTAACCAAACCCTTAAGTGGGGGGGATTTTTTCTAAATTGGGTCTCTCTTATATATTTATGATATGTTAGAGAATCTCTTTATAATCTTAATACTTGACCGATTACCCAAAAATAGTTATTATGGGTTATGTCTCTCATTGTGTAGAAGAAAGAGATATTATTAGTGAATTCATATATATATATTTGAGGTTATTTATCCATTTCCCAATAATGAGAAGTTTTTTATGTGATGAATACATATAACTAAGATATTTTGAATTTACTACCACGTGGGAAGGTAGTTAATATTTTGAGGAGGGTATCATGCCATTATGAGGGGTCCTTTGTATCCTAGATATTTATAGAATAAAAAACATAGAGTTCATTACACCCTAGAAGTTTAAATTTGTATGAAAATGATATATATGGGTGTTATTAGGCACCTTTTATTCATGATCGGGTCTTGAGAATACATCATCCATGTCATAATTATAAAAATAATAAGATATTTCATAGTTTATTTATATCATTAGAACCTTCCTCATGGTAGATTTCCTCATATGGGGTGGTCAATATCATGCCACTTATCATGGATTTCATAAAAAAAATCCTTGGAACGTGGATATTTGTGATGTGAATTATATGACTATTTCAACCCCCTAATCTCATGTGATCTATGATCGGTGTGAGAAAAAAGGGTTTACCAATAATCAGTCTCACCGCATACAGATGTGGGTATTATGCCCTAAAATATCCCTATGGATTCTTGTTATAGATCTTGAGCCTTAGAGAGGCATCCTATGTATCCTGGTTATGGATGGAATTTAATTCATCATTGTTCATTTGATTTTACAGTTCAATGAGGGATGAAGTACAATGATCATCCAACAAGAATGTTTTGGTCTTTATGGTTGAAATGTAAAGGACACGATGATACCCACACCGAGATGTATGCCCATTTGAGTTCATGCTAGAGACTTAAGATGGTTTCCTACATATCTTTGTTTTGATAATAATTAGATACCTCATAGTTCCATTGATTTTTCAATCCACCGAGGGATAGGGTTGAGTTATCAGCCCATGGGAATGTTTGGGTTCCGATGGTAGAAATTTCATGGAAATTATGAGACCCAAAATGAATTGGATACCCATTTGACATTGGTATTGTATCTTAATAAGGAATCCTATGTATACTGGTTATGATAAGACTACAACTTCTTATAGTTCAGTTGATTTCTTAGTTGACTTAGGGATTATGTAGACTGATCATCCCATTGGAATATTTGGTTCCCGACTATTAAAATGTCATGGAAATTGTGAGATCCAAAATGAGTTGGATTCCCATTTAATAATGGGATCGGTCATTAATATGGTTTCATATGCAACATTTATATGATTGGAAACAGATCCCTCATAGTTCAATTGATTTATTTGACTATTGTGGGATGAGGTAGAGTGATGATCCCATTAGAATGTCTGGGTATCGATGGTTGAAATGTCATGGACATGACAGACCCCACACTAAGGTGGATACGCATTTGAGATTTTGATTAGTCCTTAGGAAGGTGTCCTAAAAATCCTGGTTATTTAAGGAATCAGAGTCCTCATAGTTTATTTGATTTATCCATCCATTGTGGGATGAGGTAGAGTGATTAGTGCATGGGAATTTTTGGGACTCTATGGTTCATATTTATTGGAAATAACAGGACACACACTGCGGTGGATCCCCATTAGATTTCAAGATTAGGCCTTAAAAAGGTATCCTACATATCATGGTTATAAAATGAATTAGATTCATCATAGTTCAATTTATTTTTAAGTCTACTGTGTGATGAGTCAAGTGATCATCCCACCAGAATTTTTGGGTCCTAATTGTTGTAATGTCATGGACATTATAGGACCCACCTTGAGTTGGATTCCCATTTCATCTTGGGAATGATCCTAAAAAAGTTTTCCAACATACCCTATTTATGATATGAATCATATTCCTTTTAGTTCAATTGATTTCTTAGTCCACGTAAGGATGTAATATAGTGATCAACCCATGGGAATGTTCTGTTCCTTATGGATGAAATGTCATAGACATAACGAGACCCACACCGAGGTGGATTCCCATTAGATTTTGGGAATGTAAATTTAGATGGAGTACTATTTATCTTGATTATATAATGAATTATATTCCTCATAGTTCAATTTATCGTGGTTCATAAATATATGTTTCCCTTATCTTTGTAATGGTTTATCGTGTAGATGATATGATTTTTGAAAAACCCTAAGCCCATGTGAGCTATTCTCATTGGTATAAACAAGGGTAAAAAATAATCAATTTATTTTCTTATAGATGTGGAGATAATGAATTAGGACCTCACATAGAAGAATAATATAGATCTTGAACCTCAAAGAGGTGTCCTATGTATCATGGTTTTAGCAGGAAGCAAAGTCATCATAGTTCCAACAATCGGGGTATACACAATGACAATACCACGTATTAGTGGAATCCACACTAATTATGGACAAGGTCATGAAATCCTAGGATGGACTATGATTTGGCATGACTTCCTGGTTGACTTGCTTTTATTATCCACTCTACAAGCCTTAATTGTTTACTCGACATGTCGAAGAGTGAATTCCTCGAATGTAGAAAAAAAAATATAATGTAGTTGACTTTTTTAAAGGACTTCATATAACTAATATGTAATGTATGAGGGTTGTCGAATGATCAAGGATAGAATGTTCAGAGGAAATAATGAGACCTGGTAGGTTGGTATTGGAAGCTATCGAATTATCCTTTCATATTTATCCAAATGTTGTCACGTGATCAGGATGATACACCCTGGTGTGATCCGAATAGATGGATGAAACACTTGTTGGGAGTCATGAGAGTTAATGTGACATGTCTTTGAGGGTTTCACATGTCCTGAATGACATGTATGGAGGGAATTGGGAGACCTAGTTAGTGTTCCCATAGGGTATCACAAGAGATAGTTTACATGCATGAGTACTACAATGAGACTAATCTAAAAATGACTAGTGTCACCATATGATTCTACTGACACATCTATTGGACATCACAAGGCTTGAATGGTGATATCAAAGGGTTTTTCTTGAATTTGGTAGAATTCCCTAAAGGTAACCATGTAACTTTCTTTGACATGTCCATAGGACATCACATGACCCAAATAGTATACCAAAGAATAGTCATGATATCGGAAAAACATGTCCCGGTGTTGTCACATGTCCTGGGTGGTTCACATGAAGTGAATATGAGTCATTTTATTTGTTATTTTCTTATGTATTCCATCGTTCATCTTTATTCTATCCTTTATATTTCTAATTTTGTATATTTTTACACTATTTACTTGTATTAAGTCTCATGTGTTCTTTCATGTGTGCGAGATGTTATTCGTCTGTCCTTCTAGGAGTCATTTTCATGATCTATTAGTCATCACACAAAGTCTTGATTCATGTTTAATGGTTTATTCATTTGTTAATTGGTATTTTACCTAAGGAAAAACTTTCCTGTCATGAGATCCACCACTCTAAGAAATACACTCTTGTGCTTGGATGTAAAACAGACAATTTCAAATCCCAAGAGTCATGGTTGTGGTTTTTCATGTTGAGTTGAGGGATTTATTGACCTCACCACACCATTTTTCGGCTTATTTTCATGATGAATTTTGCTTAATTATATGATGGTTTTTGTGAAGAGATTTAACATCACACATCAATACAAGTCTCTGTCGTCAATTACATAGAGTGAATCACCTGATTTTTAGCAAGTGTGAGTCCATCCTATCAATGCATCCTTTATTGGATTATTTACAATTAATGGGTATTTGTTGAATTTTGTGGGAATATTGAAGGACTTCGATATTGTCATATTTACATGTCCATGGGTCTTCATGAGATTAGGGTTCATGTTAATAATAACTCGTATGACACTCCAATCCTTCTCTGAGACCATTCATGAGACAAGGATGGAAAATCATGACACCTTCAGGAGATCATGCCAACCTGTAAAGGGGTCTCGAGAAACCATGTTTTGGAAATCCTTGGAACATCGAAAGAGTTTTATTACCATGAGATGCCTCTACAGACTCTTTGTTTTTATTTCCTTTTTTATTTTACAATGGTGGAGTAGGTTGAGAGGTTATTTGGGATTCATCATGGACAATCACCATTTCTCTTGGGGATGAATCATGTGACCACAAAAGTTATTATGGAGATGTGTGATCCTTTCAAAGAAAATTCCAGGTGGATGTCCTTTAACAGAAAAAAGATGGGTTCATGAGGTTTCCTCAACATACCCAAGGCCCTTAATATAATGATGATGACAAGATAGTGAGATTTTAGGAGATTAAGAGGTCATATAGATAGGAGATTACAGTTTCTTAAAAACTACCATGGGTGAATCACATGACTTTTATGACTCTAGGAGGCTTCCACCTAATCCATATTTATTTGAATTGTTTATTTTAAAAATATTGTGGAGTTATTTTGTATTTTTAATTTTTTCATGAAAAATAATAATCTTCATTGATGATGATTCATTTGAGATTTACATATACAAGATGCTATTGCCTTTTGGATATTTTCCTCTTATTTACGAAGTACTTTTTGATGGTTTACTGTGCTTCCACCAGCTGACAACTCGCATGACTCAGGGGATCTCATCTGGATACCACCAAATGATCATTAGTTGTCCATGACACATTTCATGAGAGAATAATGACATGTTAAAGGGAAATAAAGGGATCCCACAAAGGCCATTCACTAGACATGGTTCTTTCATGTGACCTTATAATGGGAACATGATCGCATACCTCAAAGAGTCTTACTTGATCTGTGGGTTTTGATTGTATTCCCATTCATTTTGTATAGGGAAAAAAATACCTATATACATGTTTTTAATCCTTCTTTAGTTTTTTATGTCATTTGGGGGGAGCAAAAAATGACCCCCCCAGAAGTGATGTATGTAAGGACAATTGATCTATTCTGATGAAATTAAATCCCTACCCAAGTCTTTGGCACTTTCACACACTGGTTGATTGGGAAAAACATGGTCTTATATATTTTGATTTATATTCCATGAGATTACCTATAAATTGTTAGGATTGAGAGAGATTCACTTCACTAGAAACTCATTCTTCCAGAGAGCTCCTTCCTTGATCCCTTGATGTGTTCTTATCACAAGAACCATCTACGAGACCCAATCATGAGGTCATGCCCCTAGTACTAATTTCATAATAACTATTTGAATAGTATTCTTTTTCTTATTAACCTTTTCAAACCCACAAAAAACTAAATTTCAATAAATATTTGAACCTGTTCTTGAATGCGGTTTTTAGAGGGTTGTGCGGGGTCTTTAGTCTTGATCAAGTGATAATCTGGATATCTTGAGGCTCTTATGACTAGGTCATGGAAACATGATCATGAGTCTCTAAGGAGCCATAGGGTTTCAAATTCCCTAAAGGTTTATGTGACCTATTAGATCTTTGAGAGTTAGGCTATTCATGAATTCATTACAAGATTCTGGAGTTTTTTTGATGATTCATTCGATGTGCCTGACGCTGTTAGTTTATTATGAATATCTTATAAAAAATTATTTTAACCATTTTAAACATTACACATAATTTTGTTCATATGTCTTACAATTCTCATTTATTTTTCCGCAAGGATTCAAAGGAGGCTAAGGCATCGATAACCCATTGCGATTATATAGCGGTGAGTGTGGATCATGCTTACTTCCATTACTTTTCATAACTTCTGTAACATCCCATGTAAATAAAGAATAATAAATTTTAATGTTTATTAATATTTTCTAGTTAAATATTAATTTTACTTTAAGGGGGATGATATTTTTTATATCGTACCCGATACGCAACAATGGGTTTCCTTGGAATTTTACATTGCACAGTAATAATATATTCTTATTATTTTAAATGGTAGTTAATTCCTAGCCATTGTATTGGTGGGAATTAATAGAACTAACTATAATATTAATATACATTTTTGTAGAATGTATTTACATTTATCCAATAAATGATAGAGGCTTAAAATGTGAATGAATCTAATTTTAAGCATAATTTTCATTAAAAGGTCAATTTACCTCCTTTTAATGGTGAACCCTCTTTAAATCTAATTTATGTCACTCTTATATGTTCTATTTGACAAAATAAAATTTTTCTTTAGAATCGGGATATCAAAAAAAATTGGATGAAATTTTTGTATTTTTCTGATAATTTTTTTTAATGAATAGTGATAAATACTGTATTTTAATTCAAGTGCATTTTAATATTATATATTTATATGATTATATTATATTTTTAATTTCTTATAATCTAATTAGAATATATTTTTACTATTTAATCCAATTTTCGATATTGGAATTAATTTCACTTTGAAATTGGACATAATCCAGTGTTAATCTTTTGATAGTTATTATTTTTTAAAAGCACACTATTTGTTTTTACATAGCGAATTAATTTTAAATTAATATCATCTACTTCTGTGTTTTGAATTTGGTAAAATGGATTCCATATTTGGAATTAGTAGGTAAAAATTGTGTAAATAGGTAACACTTATTTTTATACATTTTAAATATTTAGTTCATCAAATATTTTATTTACCATGACTAAAGGGTAAATATAGTAAATAAAGGTAAAATATAATATTATAATAATGTTAAATTACCCTAACATGTGTACTAATCCTATTTTCCGATATTTATCCGACCATGGGAATCCTTGGGTTGAATTTGGGACCCCATGGGGACACATGGGAGTAATAATGTCATTTTATATTAATTAATTTAAAGTAAAGACAAAAATGACAAAAACAAATATTGTTTAGTAATAAATTTCTACATGGAATTATATAAGTTATATTTTCAACTATAAATATTATTTTTAAAGATAAAAAACATTTCCTACATCATGGTATTTGTTTTATAATTTTTTAACATCAAATAAATTAAATTATTTATTACACAATAATGATGCAATATTTACCTCATTAATAAATGATTTAAATAAATAAGATTATAAATTCTAAAACAATATAGAAAACCTATCCAATTCATATTGGATTATTTTATTTAGACAATGAGTCATATTAAATATGATATTAACGAATAGTTGACCTTTTGAAAACTGATGACGAGGTTATAATAAAATAATTATTTCAAACTTTCCTAAAGAGCCCCTCCTCTCCCTTATAAAAACCCTTCACTTCTAACCCATTTCTCACACATCTCAAGTATTTTGATCATGAAACCTCTGATCTAATAAGATCCCAAGATCCCTCTCTTCAACCTAGAATCCTTACCTTAGGCAGAAATCACTTCAAGAAACACCTTTGGTTCAAACCGAACGAGGTTACCTAATTTAAAGGCAACGTCTTCTCTTAAGTTCTTTTGTTTTATTTTACTTCTCCAACCACCTAAAATCATTTTATTATTTTATTTTATAACAAAAAAAGTATACTAAATATACTTGTATGTTTTTATGAGAAGTATTCTAACTACATTTACACACACCTCCATCTAATGGGTAAAGAACATAATGTTTCTGTGGATGGAAAACTAACGCCTCACGAAACAATGATTATTCAATTATCTCCTACCGCCTCTCATAGTGGCTATTATGATGAAGCTGTATTTATATATGACATATATAATACTTATTCTTTCCTTATTATTCTATATTATACATTTATATCATACCTTTATGGTTTATATAATGGATAAACGCGATAATTTCATTTTAGGAAGTGTGGACTACCGCCCCCTCAAAGTGATATGACTCGTTAATACCTTATGTGGGATGAATAAAGGATGGAGTTAATGATATTATTTAAGATATTATACTGGAATTATAATATACATATTTATCATTACGTTTTTATTCCATCAAAATGTGAAATGGAAATGAATGTAGCGTTTATGCGTACGTATGGCTTACCGTCTCTATGAACGGTGGATTTCATTTCTTACCTCCAAATGTTATATAATAATATAAATTAATTCATATATTAGATATATATGATATATATGATATCTAAATCATTAATATCATTCTAAATATGATGGATATTTTACTACATGGATAACTTGTAATTATAAGGTGTTCATTTTTACTCAAGTACCAAATATCGACGAAACAACCGTTAATAACATAAATGATTAAATAATGTTTATAACATGGTAATATGTGATATAAAATGAATAATAAACATGAAAAAACGTTCTTAATCAAGTATAAATTAACTTTAGTTTACTATTCCGAAGATTAAAGAACGATTGAGTCAAGTGAGGCACAAGGTATGGGATTTCGTCTCAATCCCCTTTCATTGAGGAATATTTTGTTTTATTCTCAACTTTATTTTATACGGTGTATAAATAACTTTGAATTTACATTTTATTAAAATAGAATATTTTTCAACGAATCATTTTACAAAATGAAAAATTTGTCTGTTTCTTTTTTAATGTACACGGTGACAATGACCTTTCTACCACCCCAAGTATTATTTCATCTTTGGCTTCCTTAACAAGACAAAATGTTTTTTTAAAAGGAAAATAAATAACATATACTCTTTTATGTATTTTGGTATTGAATATAGTTTTGATTATGGATTTGTTATGTTATTATATTTAAATGATATATTTTTATTAGAATGTGGAAATGTTATCCTTCATTTATGTTTATTTTAGGTATTATGAATATGTTATGGTTCTTGGGTATTGTTTAAGTATACTGGTAGTTCCATGGTAAACCTAGGGCAGGTGAGCCTGAGATAGCACTCTAATGCATTGTTTAACATGATAGAGGTGAACATGAATGTTTCTTCTAATAGATTTATGGAATATACTATGATGGGTATTCCAAATTTAACTTCATAAGTTATTGTGATAGCTATAATGTAAGTATGATATGGATGTCATAAGTTACATTTATGATTTATGTATTCTATTGTGTTAATCATAAATCTTATGATTTCATGAGGTATATTAAAGATATTATGTTATGTATGTAATGTTGAACTAATGTTTTCATTCTTTGTTTTATAACCTTTACTAAGCTTTTTATGATCATCCCATGTTTTGAAATGCTTTTCACAGGACATAAAGATGAATAGGGTCAAGTATGGGAACAAGGAAAAGTCATTCTATCTAAAACATGGAACTAGACATGACCCTTTTTTCAAGAGTTTTTTTTGTGAAAAAAATGGATACTGAGTTGAAGTTTCTACTTTTTAATCTTTTTAGATATAATAGTTATGTCCTAATTCTCTAAAACTCAAAACCTGAAAATATCCTCAATGTGAATGATTCATTTAATTCATGATTAGGTAATGTTTTAAGGACAGGTCCTTATAACTTCAACTGAGTCTGATAATGTTAGTGGGATTGAAATTCCAGGAATTATAACATTCATAATTGTTTCCCCTATATGGTTTTGGTATTACTGATGATGCTCGCATTCCTCTATTGAAGTAATCATTTATACCCTCCTTCTGGATTTAGAAGAATAATAACACCTTCTGAAAGAACAGCTCTTTTGTGGGGATAATGTTTCTCATAGAGGGACCGTGAATATGGGCATATACTAACATTAATTCCCATGTACTTTTACTAGACTAATATTTAACTTGAAAAGGATGTCCATATGTATCACTCAATAATGCATAAGTCCACCTTTAATTAGTTGTTTTGGTGGGTTTCCAACTGGGACTTCATATTAGGTGTTAAGTGTGGACTGGACTGGGGATAACCCTTTTGTGTTCAATACCTTTCTTCTAAATTAAAAATGGTTTTGATGAAAATTTTAATGTATGAGTCCATTTGGATATTGAATAATTTTTGTTATTGCAACAATGGACTTATGATGGTCTTCTCAGTTATTAGTATCATGACATGAACACTTTCCACCTCATGCATGGCAAGGTGGGCATTCGACTTTGGCATATAGTGTATATATGTTGTCCACCTATATTAGGTGTAACATAAGATGGGTTATTTCCCAAATTATTTTCTTGTGATGAGTTAATGTGGACTCATCCTCTAACCCAGGATCTCTTAAGGATGGATGAAAAATACCTCCCAAAGGAGCGGCTTCCAAGAGTAGATATCATATTCATGACATGGGTGAAATGCTTTCTCAAGAGGTCCAGATCAGAGTTGGAAGAAAAAAATCTAAAATCCTTGCTTAATGAGCATATTCAAAGTGCATTGGGCACTTACAGGGCCATAGATGAAGAAGGTAAATTTATAAAATGGGAATGGGATATAGTTCTTGATATTGATCAATCTGTCCAACTAGTCTACTTCCTCACCATGTACCTATGTGGTTACTTACTTCCCAAAAAGGAAAAAAGGGGGATTTAGTGTTTCCACATTAATGATGGTGACTTACATAGAATTGGAGAATGTATCGGGATAGCCATCTCAATGCTAGATAAACTCTATCGCATTTTACACCTTGTTTATATGTGAAATATCCTTACAGGATCATGAGACCCTTCAAAGTATTATGGGATTTGAAAAATAGCTCACTTTTGAGGTTATAAATATCTGAATATCTTATATATCCCCAATTCTATATCGATACCATACTTGACATTCATCAATTTAGAAAGACATGTTACATAGAAATAATAGGATTTTAGGACTTATGTGAGCAGCTATGACTATTATTCATTCAGAACCTATTGGAGATGGGTGATTTTTTTGAAATTGGTGAGGTGAATCTTAAGGCATGGGTTTATTTGAAGTTATATAGTGAATGAGTTATTTCCACATTTATTGGCTAGTAATAGGTTTTCAAATTTTTTAAACCATTCTAGCTCAAATTCCAATTCAGATGTGTCCATTCATGATGTCCTCACTCTATTTATATTTTATTTGAAGAGTGTCCAATAGTAGCTCTCGAGTTTTAGATGTTTCTTACCAGGGAGGGGATAGGTTCTACGATAAAACTTCCTCCCTGTAATGAATTAATTGGTTTACCCCGTGGTTATTTAGATGTTTGTATTCCCTCATTTCCCAACAAAAAATTATCAATATTAGAAAGTGTGGCCTTTTAACCACTGGCTATTGAGCACAATCACAAGCCAAGAAAGAAAATAGATTTTAAAGGACCTGAATCACCAGACGCTCCCCGCAATGAAGTCAGATGTTTTCCATTAATGGTAGATGTACCTAGTGACACAACTATGGAAAATGTAGTTATAGATGTAGAGACTACTTATAGTTATTATTTCCTTTCACATATCATCAATGTATTTCTTGGAGGATGCAGAACTTAGAGGCTGATTTATGGGGTATACTGCACCAAATATAGGTACTTTTAGATGGTTTTTCCTATATAACTTCCCCTATTGGTATCATTTTCAAAGAACATCTTCAGATGGTCATGAAAGTTTTTTCTATACCTTAAAATATCTTTGTAAAGATTCAAGGATTAGATATTTTACTCCCCACTGATCCACCAAATGTTTGTCTGAGACACCCTTCATTTTTTTGTTGGAAAATAGGGTTATCTTGTCACTGAGGAAGCAATATGTCTGGGATTATTCCTATTTCATTAATGGTTCATAGTTCCCATGAATATATATTTATGTCATTTATATGTTCAAATAGTGGGAGGATACTAAAGATCATCTGGTCATTCCATCCCCTTTATATTCACTCCATGTAACGAATGTGGGAGAGTAATTTGGAAGTGATTAGTGGATAGATGATGAATGTAACGACCCGAAATTTTGAATAAATCTTGTTTCTTAATTTTGTGTGTTATTTTATTTTTTATACTCAACAAAACTATTTCATTTGATAACATGAGTATAATTAAAATGAGACCGTTGGGTTTTGACTATTATATGACCATTGTTCAATATGACCGCTGGAAACTAAACAATTCGATTATTGTCTCTAAATACAAGTAATCGTGGTTAATTAATATATAAAGAAGATTTGATGGCATCACCTAGTAGTCTTGGACTGATCGAATCCCATCTAACAGAACTTGGGAATGAGGTAGCACCACTGGGATTTGCTCTAGACCAAACCCAAGCCTAACTTCATTGTGTGAAGCTAGAATAGAATTGCCTTCGCAAGAAGTTCAAACTGATAGAAATTACTACTCGTGCGATGTTGGCCGAGCCTCCCTCGGATTCTCTCACCTTAGAACACCTTACACTTAGGTCCTATGTTGTTGTGATAAGGGGCTATGTAAGGAGACTGTAACTGCCTTGTGTAATTCTTTGTTTTAAATAAAAATTTCGATTTCCTCTTATGATGAAGTTTATGAATTTTCAAATGACCGGATAAATATAGTATGCATATTTTTGATGAATTTTAGAAAAAGGATATTTAAAAAATGTTTATGTAAACCATAAATAATTAGAAATGTGTAATGATTTTCGAAAAATGGTCTTCTACAATTTTGTTCAGTATGAAATTTAGAGATTAATAAGATCAACTTGATTTTTGATGAATAGTAAATTATGAATAGTGATTTTATGTTTATTATTAGATGTGACCAAATGGATTAGTAATATCACATAAAAAAAGTATTAATATAATATAGGCACTATAATTAAGTAATGTGATTCAATAAAATGGTTAAATAACTGTTTCATATATTATTATTCAAGAATTAGTTTTTTCAGGTGAATAGTGTTTTTTAATTAAAAATAAAATTAAAAATATTTAGAAAATTATTTCTATAAAATGGATTTCATTTTTGAACTCAGAGAATCAATATTATGTTAAAGTAATTTGTGGGGATTTTTCTAAAAAGAATGAATTTTCGGTGAATAGTGTATTTATTTAAAAATTAAATTAAAAATATTTAGAAAATTATTTTTATAAAATGGGGTTCATTTTTTAAATCAGAGCATTGATATTTGGTTAAGGTGAAATTTTGGGATTTTTCTGAGAAAGTTAAATTTTTAGTGAATAGTAAAAATACAGTTTTAGGGTTTCAGTGTGTTTAATGACATCATAACTGTGTCATGATGATTTCATGAGATATTTTAAGGGTTGGCCGACCAAAGGTGACGAAGTATTGTATGGGGGACCCATTTGGCCAATACCACGAGAAAATACCATGGGCAAGCCCATGGTTTTGCCAAAACCACCAATGAGGTGTCCCTTGGCCATTAATGCCTTGTCCCCTCACATTCCCTGTAAATACCCTGAAATCCTCTCATATATTCGACTCCCAACTCTCCCCCAACGAAGCTCTGGTCTCATTACCTCCCAATGAGTCCTACCAAGGTTTCCCCAAGCCCTCAAGGTCCCATCCTTTGAGTTTTAAGAGTTGCGGTTTAAGGTAAGGGATCCAACCCCTCTCTTTCTTTTCAAGTGATCTCTTTTATGTCATTCCTTTTATGCTCCATGTTCTTATGTTGGAGGATGTTATTTTATATTAATTATAATGTCCTTTTTATGTTCATATGATGATAGATTCCCACTTACTCTCATCATTTCGTTTTATGAATGTTTAAGTGGCGCCGTTAGGCTGCCGAAATTTTTGTAACGGATTCTTTCACCCTTCTCATTTTCAAGTTCTATTTTCTTTTCAAGTATTTCAAGTTCTTTTTTATTATGTTGAGGTATAATATCTATATCTATCATACTGATATTTATTGTTCATATGATGATAGACCCTATTTTATCTCGTTAATTCATTTTTTGTTGAATTTTAAGTGACGTCGTTAGGCTGCCGAATTTTTAAGGGATTCTTTCACCATTCTCATTTTTTTAAAGTTCTAGTTTCATGTCAAGTCTTTAAAGTACCATTTTATTATGTTGTGGTATGACCTATATATCTATAATACTGATATTTTATGTTCATATTATGAGATACCCTATTTGATATCGTCAATTCATTTTTGTTGAAGTTTATGTGACGTTGTTAGGCTGCCGAATTTTTAAGAGATTCGTTCACCTTTCTCATTTTTCAAAGATCTATTTTCATGTCAAGTATTTCAGGTTCCTTTTTATTATGTTAGGGTATGATCCCTATATCTATCATACTGAACTTCTATGTTCATATGATGAGAGACCCTATTTGATCTCATTAATTCATTTTTGTTGAAGTTTAAGTGACGTCGTTAGGCTGCCGAATTTTCATAAGAGAAATATTATTTTTGTCTTCCTTTCATGTTCTTCATTTCATATGGTATATCTTTATAATTTAATTACCATATTCTCAAATCCTTTATATTTTTTCCCTCTACTGTTTTATGGATCATTTATGAATATTTTACCCATGTCCCCTCTCTTTTCAATATTTTCTAAAACCCCGAAACATAGCCGTTATGCTGAAGAATTTCCGTCTCAAAATGTCTCTCTCCTTTTATAAAGTTCTTTTATTTTATTAAGTTAATACTCAGAGCACTCTCTTATATAAAGGTATTCACATATATACCAATTTTTTCTATTTTAAATTCTGGGATTTACATACATGAGACTTTCTTTCCCTTTCTGTGGGTTTAAAGTGACATAAAGATCATGTCTTTAAAGCAGTTTTAAAATGTTATGATTATGAAATGAAACCCATTTCTTTTATGATATATTGGTTGTTTATGAAATTATTTATGATGATATATGTGGATCACATGATAATAAATACATGTCAATGGTGTGCCCTGATAGCGCTCTAATGCATTGGGTAAAAACTTAATCTCTAGAGACGACCTTTTAGACTGATACCTTGGTGAATAACCTTAGTAATTTTTAATGATACCTTGGGGATGGACCTTGGTGAAATGGAATGATTTTCAATATTAAATTTTGTAGCCACATCTTCAAGTTATGAAAAATTTTATTTTTATTATGATATTCATTATGATTTCTTTCTCATGGATTAAAGTTCTTTTTTATGACATTGTTGATGTATCCCAAGTTCACATGTTAAATGTTTCCCCTTGTTTCCCTTACTGGGCCTTCTGCTCACCCTTTCTTTTGATGTATGTCCCCAGGTTATGAGATGCAGTAATGAACCAAGGATGAACATGAGGAGAATCCTTTCAATTGTTTAAGAATAATTTTTTATGTTTTCATGTTTTAAGTTCCTGGTTTTCAAGACACTAAACCTTAAAGGTCCTCAGTTTTGTAAAATGTAATGAAAGTTTATGCGATAAAAAGGTGGGATGCTATAATGAAGGGTCTCTATGTCAGAAAGACCATATGAAGGTATTAATTTCTACTTTTAGATAATCATTTGTAGCTTCATCACTTTTTTTAGATCCTTACTAGGAATTAAAGTAGATTAAAAGGAGGTGATATTCATCATTACATCCATCTCCTCTTGAACCCCCATTTAAGTGTGCAATTTCACCCTTTTTTATCTTGGATTATTTTAGAAACACACTCTAATTTGTCTAAAATATGTATTTCCCCACTGATATGGCATGAAAAATCATAAAACCATTTCCAAGAATGTCGGTGGGCATTTGGTAATTTTGGAATACCCTTCACAGTCAAGCCTGACTTGTAAAGAATCTGCGGTGGATAAGGATCTGGTTTAATTGTTCTTGTTTCCTACTAAAAATTTTTTTGTGATCATACCACTTAATCTAATGTGGTTGGATTCACTTGTCTAATATTCAAACATAGGTATGTATTTTTCAACAATTTTTTTCTTTTATAGAAGGGTGTTTTGGAAAAGGTGAACACTTCTTCAAGACTAGACAATATTTTTACTTGTTTCTTATCACATGATATTACCTTTTTGTTCTCTTGGTCTTTAATGGTTGTGAACGAAGCATGTAATTAGGAAAAGAACCAATGTTTCCACTATCCCACTCATAATATGAAGGAATTGCCTCCTCTCCCAAGGATGGGGTTAGGGTAGCGTATGTTAGTAGTGAAATGACTGATAAAGGTATATTTCTTATATCAGTCATATCCATAAATTACCCAGTGATACCTTATTATTTATCAAGTGTATGATAATCCCTTTTACCCCATATGGTAGTTTCTTCACTCCATGATTTGGATTCACCAGTCCCTGCACCCTTGTGGATTCCTTTGTTTGGATCAACCAATGTGGAGTCCAGTTATCTCCCCTCTTCATCAAATTCTATGTGTATAACTATTTCCATTTGTGAACTCTTCCCAAAATACATTCATGTAGTAAATATGGGCTTTGTTGAAGGCTCGAGGTCTGCATCACTCTATCATTCGATGAGGTGACACATGTGGAGAGTAGTTTGGGACTCAATTTAGGAGACCCCTTGGATGAGCTGACAATTGGGTTAAAACACCATCCATTTATGTTTCCTACCATTGGTTATGACGGCTTAAATTATCCATCCCTTCATTCTAAGGTAAAGGGAGTCATCTCTTTGAGAGAGAAAAAGAGGGAACTTGAATCATGGTAGGTAGCTTCTGAGGCATCCTCTTTGGTGAATTAGAAATGGGATGAGTCTCCAAAAGAATCTTCCAAGAAAGTGAAAGAGGAGACCACTTACTGGGGCATAGTCATTGATGGGATGGTTGAAACTAGCCTTTTCCAGTCTTGAATCATCCATCTTTAGTATGGGATCACCCATTATCACGTAGAGATATCCTAGGTTCAAAATCCCCTCCAGATATCATGGAAGTATTTTGTGAAGAAGCAGGGACTTCTTGATGTGGAAGGAAATGTGCATCTGGAATCCATTACCATGGTGTAGGGGTTAGAATTGGCTATGATGGTAGAAACTGAATCTTTTAATCAACTACTCAAATTTTTTATCTCTGTAGAGTGGATAATTTTATAAAACAAAGAATCATTCGAGCATATGATGTGATGGAATCGTAATTTTTCAATTTTTCTTAGGCTCGTATACTCACGAGAGAGACTCTAGTATGTGAATATTCCTCTTATTACATGATTTATTAGTGAATATCCATACTAAACGCTTTATGAATAATCTAGTTTTTCATTAATTAATGATTTCGATGTCATTTTTAGCTTCGCTATTATAATAATCACTAATGATACAATACTTAGCATAATTTAGAGTAAACAAGAATTCAAGGATCCAAATATTAAAAACATAAAATAAATTTTTTGAAAAGTACTCATGAATTATCAATGACATGAAATTCATCATTAATATATCTGTTACAGTTATCTTGAGATCACCTGACTTGTAGAAGGATAATCGGGTATAATAAATCTTTTCGAGGGAAGGTTCACTTTCATTTTTTGAATACTATAGGGTTGGGGAGAGAATCTTGATGTTTTCTAAGGCCATGTGGTGGTCCCTGCAGTCTCATGTAGAATAAATAATTTTTGTTCTATAATTTATATTCTTTTAGATCAAGAATTCTATTTATGTTATTTAGGGTATTTTAGCTTGGTCCTTTTATTGCTTTAGATTAAGGTATTTTATATTTGACCATATATCACTTTTTTTAAGAGTATTTTTTGTCAGACCTTCTACCATTGTAGTTTAGGGTATTTTAGAACTTACCTGATCAATTATTATGGAACACGGTGTAGAAATTCTAGAAATGACCCAAAACAAACATATGTGTTAGGATCTGTCGTGGTGTTTATAGGGTTCATATGGATCAGAATCCCTTTTTATAGAGTGACACGTTTTGGCAGATAACCATAGGTGCATATACACGATCCATAATAGTACATTCATAATAATGAAAGGGGTCTATTAAAGTTGATAACTTTTTTTCGGGAAATGGAATATTTATTGTGTTAAAATCGGTTAATGTTGAAAGACTAGGGATTCTATATCCACCTGTATAGTTGGGTATGGAAGATGTAAGTCATTATACAAAAGTTTGAGTTCAGGAATATGAGATGGGGTAGAAATTTCTAGAATGACCAATAATACTCTAAGGTGTTGGGTCCCACCATGGTGTTTTTAGGGATCATAGGTATTAACTCTCATTTCTTCCATGAAGTATATGCCTTTATTTGGTGGGTTAGGTCCCTTCTATTATAGTATCATGGTCAAGAAAAAGATGATATCCACTCTTTTCTAGGGTCTATGAATGATTTGTGGAGACTACAATTTCAATCTGATGAGGTTGGGTATGGTAGAAAAGGTATCTATAAAGGATTTTGGTACCCTAGGGAAATTTATCTCTTATATTTTAAAGCTCAAACCCAATGCCATGTGGTTTTTTGTCACAATTAGTGGGCCATAAAAGGTTCAGGAATGGAATGTCACATTATTTCCTAGATAAGGGGTTAAAAACATGATTATATAGCATCGAGGATGTCAAATACTTTCAAATAGACTGGTATGAGGATTTCAAATCATGGTTCAATGACCTCAGTTTAGGAGAATGATATGGTAAAATAATGTTGGGAATGACCCCAAACACATTGGGTTGTTGGGTTTTTTTTAGTGATTTCAATACTCAAAATTATCCAATAGTACTTTCTTCAGAGTGTTACATTAAGTTAATGACAATAGGTTCATATTCAAGAGCCATAGGTATACATGTGTAATTAAGAAAAGTACCCCTTGAAGTCAGGTATCCTTTTAAGGGGCCATTGATGGTTGCAGTGAATCAAGACACTCAAATCATGAAGTGTGACTTATGGAAAGTGTAATATCCAAGAATGGTTTGAGGAACCAAAAAGTTTTGTCACCTCCGAGAGACCATATTATCACAACAATGAGATTTGTAAAATCATTACCCAGAAATTTTCCTAGACTAGGGAATCAAGCAAGTGTATATTGGATTTTACTAGGGTATTAGAGTAAACCCTATGAGCTATATTCCTTGTTTATTTTTACCCTATGTTTTTTCTAAACTCTGGAGACAAATAGTTTAGTGATCGAATACCTGGATTCTTCTTAGGCCACCATTTTAGGGTTTTCAACCTGACAAATTTTGTGCCAATTTCTATAGAAGTTTGAGGTCTTGTGATTTGGATCATTATAGGCCATAGTTTATAGTCGTACAAATTTTACCGAAGTATAGGTAGTTTAAGGTCATGACAAGAATGGAAATAATATAGAGTGATACACAAGATCCCAATTATGATTATAAGGGAAACAAGTACACTAATATCCTTATTGGATGGAGATGAAAATGTTGAAAATTATGGATCGAGGTTCGTGAGTCAAGAGTTATGAAATAGGAAAATCATACAAGGAGTAGTTAATATCATGATGATGTATTCAGTTCTATCATGGGGATATCAGGACCCACAAGAACAGAGTGAAAATTTTGGTTGATAACCATAGGCCTATATGCAGGAGACATAGCCATACATGCATAGTCAATCAATGGTTCTCTATCAGCTGGATATCATTTCCATGGGCTATTGAAGTTTTTTTGTAACATGAAGAACTTAAGACTCGAAGTGTGGTTTATATATTGAGGTGCCTTTAAAATATGGTGGAAGCCCACCGTACTCTGGCTGACCGGGGTAAGGCTCCTGGGATCCCTTGATAGAAGATGAAAAATGGGAGATGGTCTACACATTTTATCATCATGTAGTTGATATTGTGTCTATACATATTAACATTATGCAATAAGGTCAAACATTTTCACGATTATCATCGTGTGGTGATGATGTTATTGTTGTGTTGTTTTACTGTCATTCTATCAATATATTTTCTTTGCAGTTTAATATCATGATTTAGGAATGTGGGAACTGACTTCATATTTTTTTCGTGATATATAATTTACATAAGTAATATCTATGTAGATCTGGCTTGTATATAGGAAAAATTAGCTTGTATGACTTGGATCATATGTAATTGGGGTAAATTTATTATCGGTTTATGTTTATGGAACCAGGATTGGATATCTAGATGTCACTATGTATCATGTGATTATTGGAGTCAATCCCCACACAGTTTATGATGAACTATATAGTTTATTGTCTTGTAGATAGGATGTGGTATTCCTGATGTGAAAATGGGATTTGTGGATGGACACAGGGATAAAAATTTAGGTTTCACTACATATCCTATGGAAAGAGAAATGAATCCACACATAGTTCTTAAAATACCAAGTAGTTTAGCATCATGTGGTTGATCATGAAGATGAACCGATGTGAAAGGATATAAATTTTAAGGTGGGGGACAAGTGTGTAGGTCCTAGAATCACTACATATCTCATGAGAATAAATCCAACTATATTTCTTTAGGAATGACCATTCTACACATCTCTAGATTATATGTAGAGAGGGGGGTTTTATATTTTTCTTGACTGGACACTAGATTAGTGATTTTTTCATCACTTTGTATTATATGATATCATGAATCAAGTCACACGTAGTTCCTGAATAGAGGTTTGGTAGGATAACGATACCAAAAAATGGTTTTAGGGGGTGAGGAATGTATTGTATTATTTCATACAAGAGATATTAACTATTATGTTTAACATCATTCAGTTACAAATCATGTTATTCCTTTTATGGCATTTCATTTAGGGTCATTATGATCCGATCGTAAGACTATATGCCTTTTTGGGTGGGGAAACCCTTAGAAAAGTTCCTAAGATACTATGAGAAATACATGGTCTGAGAAATAATGAACAATGAAAAGGGTTTCTCTCACTATCTAGAGGAAATTAAGGACATGATAAGGGTATTTTTCATCATATGGTGGTTATACCCGGATATAGGATTGGGGTGTCCCTACATATATCATTAAAAATTATAATCATGTCATATGTAGTTCTATAAACCCCATGCAGATTATTTTCGTGCATGACAGAAAATTTTCCATTCAATTTAATTTCCTTCGGTAAGGAAACTAATCAATCTAAATGTTGAAAAAGGTAGGTTTTGGATGGGCCCAAAACAATAAGTTTTGACATCATTACATATCTTATAATGGTTGTAATCATTCCCTACATAGTTCACTGAGAACCACAAAGTTTAACATCATGTGGTGAGGACTTAAGCTTTGTAGTTTAATGTCATGTGGTAAGGATGATAGCTTTGTAGTTTAACGTCATCCATCCAAGACGAATCTGTACAATTTATCATCAAGTGGTTTGGATGAAAGGTGATTGATGACAGCTATGAAAAGTATTTATTAAAAATAACAAATTGGTGGGTGGTTTGTCATGCTCCCCAACTATGGTGGGAAATGAATAGGCTCCATTATGATAGACATCAAATATGAAATATAGCCCTTCCCATTTGGGTTCCTTATTTGGAGTATTTTTTCCTAGTATCATTAGGGTTTGGATAGAAATCAAAAGTTAAAATTATAGTAATTAACAAAGTTGATCCTTCTCCTTTAAGGTTGTGTAATGTATGCAACCTATTCCCATTAAGTTTCTCCAATTCATCCAGTCACTTTTTTGATTTCTAATCTACTGAAATATAACCAAAATTTTCAATTTAGGTCAAAGGTAGGTAGTCCTCTATGGGTAACACTACCATGATCACATACACCAATGAGTATGGTGTTACTTATGTTGATCTATGCATGGTGGTTAGGTAGGCCCATAGAGAATGAAGGATCAAGTATAACCAGGACTTTTTACCCTTGTTCACCATCATCTAGAGTATGTTCGATAGAGTATTATTTATGGCAAATATCAATGCATTTTCTATTTCATGATATTAGGGTGAGTGATTGGACTCAATATTTTATTTCTAGTACATTTTCCTCAAATACATATAATAGAAGTTTGTTTAATTGTCCTTCAATATTTTTTGTGGGACCCCAATCCTGGTGATGATATGGGACTTTATGATGTTTATAAGATATTCATCCTAAATTATTTTATGGGTATTTCCTCATTTCATTTAGAGTATAATTTGGTAGCAGTAAGTATGTACTTTAACTGCTTACCTATGGCAGTGTGATATGGCCCAAAAAACATCCATTCTCCAAATGAAAAATAACCTAGAATATTTAGATATATATAGAAATTTCCAGGGATTATAGATGATTTTTTCTTGGATATGGTGCAAATAAATTATTTTGGGGAATTTTAAATAGTCATGTATCAAGTTTTTCTAATAATATCCAACCCCCCTAATTTTAGGGGAAAGGCAGGTCCCATATTGTTGGGAACTAAAGTAGCTCACATGGACATCCTCTATGATGGTGAAAATCTATAGTTACCCTCTCATTTCATATGTTAACATTTATAAGTTATACGGAATACTTAAAACATTATACAAACAGACACCCAGATACCATACTAGTATAATGCATTTGCAATCATGGAAACATAAACATTAGTACATAAATGAGCTATATCATCTCCCATTAGGTTCTTCTTCATTAGAACCCTTCTTATACACATCAAGAATTATATATATCTTCATAACAAGAGGAAGGAAACATAAAAAGGGATGAGCTCAGATGCTTAGTAAGGGTAAATAAGGTATACATATAAGCATAATTATGAGCATAAGGGTATGAAAAAATGATCATGAAAACAGAAGATCATGCCCTATATATCAAAGATCATAAACATGAATCATGGAATAAATATTGGTTGTTAATAAGATATGAATCATAATTAACTAAAGAACATAATTCATGAAATCATAACATACAAATAAAATAAGGAATTATAAAAGACACATTATAGAATATAATGATTTTTATAGTAGTCAAGTCATCGTTGATAAGACCGTATTAGAGGAAAAAGTCTTTTACTAAACTAGGTTCACACCCTATTCCAGTATTTTGTTACTAAATTGTGTTCACTCTTCATTCTATCCCAATAATAATGAACTGATTTCAATTCTAATTCCAGACCAATAATATTGAACCATGTTTATTTATTATTCTATACATGTTTATCTCTTGAGATAAAACATTATTTATAGCATTAGAGGTAAATATATTCCCCACCCATATTATAATAAAATCATACATACTCGTCCCAAAAAATCATAATAAATCATATCATAACCCATAAAATGAAATTTGTACCATAATCATTTAATCACATAATAACATGTGAAAATATATACATTTTTCACAATCATTTCAACAAAATCATAAACCTTGAAATGAATCAGGTTTCAAAATCATATTACCCATGGAAGAGTGTGGCTGTGTAAAGTATAATTCCATTAAAAGATAAACCATTCAACAGATAATATGAATGGATCCTTTGGTTCATTTATTATAAGGGTATGAGTAGAATAAAAATATGTCATATTTTATGGGAAATAACTTGGATGGTTGTTTTGAAGACATTTCTAGATGAAATTATCCACTATTCTTTGAAAAAGGTTTATTAAAACATTAAAAAATTGAAAAAGAAAAATATTCATTAAAATAAACATGAAAACATGTAAAGAATTCTTCGAAAATCTTTTAGAATCATTTTCATTTGAAAACATATAAAGACATGTTGAAAACATTTCGAATACCATTTTTCTTGAAAACATAGAAAAAGAGCTTGAAAATGTTCTTAAAATCATTTCCTTGAAAAAATATTGCAAACTTATAATTAATTCTTGAAATAATTTTGAAAACTATTTCTTTGAAAACGTATAAAATAATCTTGAAAACGTTTTTCAAAAAAATTTGAAAAAACATTGAAAACATCTAAATAAGGCATTATAATCATTTGAAACCCATTTTCCATGAAAAAAAGAAAAAAATTGAAAATGTTTTGAAAAAAAGATTCCTTGGAACCTTTTAAAAGAATCATGAAAAAAAATTTCAAAAACAATTCTTGACAAAATTTCAAAGATTCATGAAAAAAAACTAAAAACAATTTTTTTGAAATATTATTTAATTATAAAAGAATCATTACAAAAATGATAGTGGGTAAATCAGTAGAATCTATATGAGGTAAGAAGAACATTTCTTTTGCACAGTAATATGTTAGAAAAATTCCTTATTTGTAAGGAGACAATAACATTATTTGAAATCATTAGTAAAAGAAAAAAGAGGAAAAAATTTCTTTTAATGATTATAAGAGAATAATAGAATATTTTTGGAATCTTTCTTTAGAAAAAATTGTTTTGATGGAACACATATTTTCAAATGAAGAGTGGGTAAATTCAGTATTTCATAAAAACACTTTTATGACTATATAATGCACCAAATTGTAGAAAAATGGTACCAGTATAGGAATAAATCAGGAATAATAATAGGGGAAGAAAATTAATTAATTTTCATGAGATATGGATCATTAAATTTCATCAAATGAAGCCTTAAAATAAAAAATATCTTCATGTGATGAGATTGTTTTAGAAAACTCGTAACACCTGGTAAAATTGAACCATACTCCTGATGTAAAAAAATAAAATTATATTAATCCTAAAATATCATGAAAATATTGATATTTAGTATGTAACATTTCAAAGGTAGTATATACACCATAGGTAAAAATATAGGTGCATAATATGGTATGTGTCTCAAAGAAGGAAAATTAATACAAAATAACATTACTGATTTGGTAACTCGTGAAAAGTAAATCCCATGATATAAATATCATAAAATAGTTATGTAAATACCAATAATTTTGATTATAAGAATCATAGGATTCATCCATGTGTAGTATACACACCACACAAAAGGAATGGGTGGTGAATAAAGTATGCATCTCATGAAAATAAAACTTGCGCATAAATTCCCTTACATTGTGACTTGACTCTCATGATACGCATGAAAACCTCCTATATAATATATATAAGTTTATTATACATATATAAAAGAATAATATTCTTATATATATAACCTCATATGGTCTGATAATGACTTTATATTACCCAATTGTTAATAATTCTATGTTATGGTTTCAATTTAGGTAATATCTGCTTTGTTCTTCACATGTTCTTAATTTGTTATATCTTTTGTCTTTATACCTATATCATAATTTACAGAATTTAAACCATGATATAAATATAATTTATATTCATTATATTTGTATTTTAATAATCTATATATTATAGAAGTATGAAATAGAATACACCATTCATGGAGATGGTAAGTTGTACGTATGCAAGAATACAATTTCTGTTTTGTTGACATATTAAAAAAAATTGAAATATATATATATATATATATGTCTGTGTGTGTCTGTGTTTGTGTTAATGTCAGTAACATTATTATTTCATATATGACATACAAATTCACTATACTCATCTTAATTCATTCCATGTAGTGTGTGAATGAATCACACTATGTTGAGGGGGAAGTAGTCCACACTTCCTCAAATGAAATTATCATATTCTCAACAAATATAATAAATAAATATATGTATTTTAAAAGGATTTAAAAATTATTAAATAAATAATAAATCTAATATATAACATATATTCCATTATAATTTCTATCATCCAAGGCAGTGAAGGAAAAATGAACAATCATGGTTTCGTGAGGCTGTAGTTCTCCGTACACATAAATAGTCTGTTCGTTACCCATTTGATGGGTGTGTCTATAAATATAGGTCAAATTTTTTAATAAAAATCATATTATATTTAAGATAATGGGTTTTTATAAAAGAATGGATTAATATGTGTTGAGAGTGTGTAGAATTGAAATAAAATAAAACACCTTGAGGAAGAATATTACCTCTTATTCTAGTAACTCCTTTTGGTTTGCACCACTAATATTCCTTGGATTGATTTATTCATAATGATATGGATTATATGATTACGGTAGGTATGTTTAGGATATATTTAGGCAGATCTTGGTCAATCCAAAGTGTCTTGATAGGTGTGATAATGTGGGGGAGAGGAGTCCTTTTTATAGTGGTGGAGGAGTGGCACTCTTGTAAATTTTTTAGGAGTAAATTCCAGATATGTTTCCATGATGCACGTGGATCCAATAATGGAACAAAGTCTATACAAGGGAGGAATGATTCGGAATATATCCATAAAATGGATCTTGGATATGCTTATATGTTTTTTTGGAGATTAATTATTAGTCCCATATTTACCTTAATCATACCCTAATCATTGTAATTAATTTTAATTATGTTCACTATTATTTTTGTTCAAAATATAAGAAAACTTTATTAGACATTTAGGATGATTCCAATTATGGAATCCTTTTTTCCAAATTATAATCTCATAAATGGTAGAGTTGACAATGCAGTGTTTTAAAGTAAAAACATTTAAAATATTACTATGTTTTTATATTCAATGTCAAAGTGAAATTGATTCCAATGACTCACGTTGAGCTTACAGATAAAAATATTATATAATTAAACTATGAAACCAATTTTAAAATATAATTTACCTTTATAAATATATTAAATTAAAATTAGTTTTGAATTAAAATTTAGTATTTCAACTCTTCATTTAACAATGATGTTTTTCAAAAAATTCCTATCAATTCACCCTAATATTATTTAAACATTATAAAATAAATAATTATTTTTATTTTAAAAAATAAAATTTCTAAATGTGTCTAAAATTTAATTTTTTTATTAAATAATAAAATTTAAAGTAGTTCAGTTGAGAAAATAATATTTTTAAACATATAAGTTCTGTAGAAAAAATTATATCTCTCCATATCAAAATGACTTATTTTTATAAAACAATTATAAAGATATTTATAACATTATTTATTACTATTTATGTTACTATTTTTAATGTCTATGTTATAATTATCTCATTTAAATAATTATAACAATAAAATGATTCTTTGTAGAAACTCGTTGTTGCGTGTAATGTGTGCCAAGTTGGGGTTTCTTGAAGCATAGTCCAAGTCAATGTCTTGTGAAAAGAAATATTTGACTTTATTATTTAATATAAAAACCTATTTTAATTTTTAAATTAAATAAAAAATATCAAAAGCTCAAATTAACTACAAAAAAAATCTAGAAATCTCGTGGTGTTACAATTTACCCCTCTTAAAATGAATCTCAACCTTGAAATTCATCAGGATTATGAAAGGTTTAATAATTTAATGTTAATTTCCAATAAAAACACAACATAAAAATTAATTCTAAAACTTCTTTTAAAAGGGAAATTTGGTACCATAAATATTACCCAATGTATCATATAACTAGGTTTGCACAAAGGAGAATATAGTTTGGTAGTGAATATTTGACATAGGGGAAAATGTATATATCTAAAGAGATTGATTGAGGTTATAAATCACAAAAAAATTAATTACCAATGAAAATATAAGGGCCTTAATGTGATAAATATGAGACGATTTAAAAGGCTATTGGTATAATAAAAATTATGGTATTAATTCATCGCATTTTTTATCATTATCCTAACATTGAGTAATTATTATGTTGACAACGAATATAAAGAAATATACATAAATGATATATTAATATAATGAAGTTTTTATTCTTTAGTTTTTATTTTAACTATTTCTAATTCATCCATTACACCAAGAAATGGATGTCCAAAAATTAACTTTGATACCTAAAGAACTAAAATAAACTTTTAATAGATATTAAGGCCCATAAAATAATGATAAGTATCACTATTTGCCTGTAAATATTATTATAAAATAAAAATGTTTAATACATTAATCTCTAATGATAAAGTGTGACACCACTACTTCATTATTAATTATTATTCGTCAAAAATAATTATACATTAACCAGGACATCGTGTTGTCCAATGGTGGAATGAAACACTAATTGTCCTTTGTTCATGGGTTCAAGAACGACGACATTATTGTACATGAATTTTTTTCAACCTAAATATATGATCTGATTTTCTAAAACCACACTAATAAATTTCCAAAATATATATGATGGAAATCCTTTAAATATATTCAATTACAACATAGCCTATTAGCCAAGGTTTTTAATACAATCTCAAAAAATAAATACTTCATCATATTTTTAATATAATGTTTTCATGAATGTTTAACCTTATAACACCTATAAAATATGAAAAATAAAATCAATAGAAATAAGTTTAGGAAATTATATTAACATTGAGACCGATATATAAAAAAGTAGCTTTTGGTTTTCACATTCATAACATGGGAATACCCTCATGGTAATTTCTCTTGGAACATGGTAAAGCCCTGAATTACCATAAGTCCTTTTAGAAAACATGCATTATTTTTTATTATATAGATTATTAGATATGTCCCATAAATCTAAGAAGTCATAAACATCATCCATGTTAGATTGAACTACTTATCAACAAGTCTTTAATCAGTCCCAAGGTAATCAGTACCACCAAATTTACTTATTCATATCCCACGTATCATTTTCCAAACAATAATATCTTAACAAATGTAATATATTATTTGTTATCTTCTCTAAATAGAAATTCACCTTATCATTAAATCATGTTTTAATCCCATTGAAAATATTTGATATAATCTTTAAAATACAGAGTGAAAAACTTAAACTGGAAAATCCTACTTTCTATCAATATTTATATAACATAATTCATGAATCCCAAATAAATAAAGACATAATTCATCCATAATACATAAGGATGATACCTAATCCTATTAGATAATACCACTTTCTATTCACATTTCATTTTTTATCTCATCATCATCAGTAATATACCCATTACTCACACCACCTTTCTGATTCTCTTTGTGAGTTTTCTTATTTGGACATTAGTATTCATAAAGACCATTTATTCCACACATAAAATAGTTAACCTTTGATTATGTGTTATGGAGGCTGATATTTACATCCATTTCATTAACTGAACTCTTTATTTTTTCAATGTAATCACTTGCTTTGTCTCCTTATTTTCCACAGTCAAAACATATTGTTATTCTTTGAATAAATTCACTTATATTATTCATTCTAAATTTATTATACAAAATAAATTGAATTTTCTTTCCCCCATGGTTTCTATTACCATAACTCTCTATGAACTCATTCCATATTTTCCATGGGGAGTCCAAGAGTTTGTAAAGTTATATATTATTAATCACGTTCCATGAAAACATATTATACATGATCATAATATCTTTAACGCAAATGATCATACCACTTGACTACTCATTATTAAATCTTCCACCACATTTAAGGTTAATCTAGTTCATTCTTGTTCCCATAATTGACTAAAACCAGAAAAATAGTGTGAGAATTAATTTTCAAAGAAAAAACCCGCATAGTCAGGAAATAGGATGTCTAAATCATGAAACCTTCCATAATCTAGGAATCCTTATATTTATATGTGGTTATTCATAGGAATATATTATTCATATCCTTTATAATGGTTTGTAAAGAGTTTTTGAATTTCCAAGGAATATCACCTGGGAGTGTTAAACCATGTGTGTATTAAGGCCCATTGCCATGTACCAGATTACGCCAAGTCAGACCCGAAACATCATTTCAGATTTATTACCACTTGGTACATCGTTTCTAGATCTGAATCGACTTTTCATATCTAGACATGTACGTATTTCTAGTAAACCACTCACTCTATCCTTTATCAAGATTCTATAACATTTTTCTATAATTTTCCTAATCCTTATAAATATCCTTAGACATGTCCTTTGGGATCTCACTATGGTTTTATCATCCTTGATTCCAAAGGTTAACTAAAACACTTTATCTAATACTAATTGTATAAACCCTCTCTTTTCATACGTTAATATTACATAAATCTTGAAGAATACATAAAAATGTATACCAACAGATTCCCAAATATTGTACTAGTCTAGTGCCTTTGGAAACCAGAAATATAAAAACAGATACATAAATGAGATACATCATCTCCGACAATGTTCTTCTTGAATAACACCCTTCTGATACACAAAAAACGTAATACATATTTTCATAAACTTGTGTAAGAAAACATAAAAAATGGGTGAGCTCAGATGATCAGTAAGGTTAAAAAAAGGAGATACACAAGTATAATACTAACCATAAGGGTATGTGAATATAATCACAAAAAGAGGTCATCATACCCAGTATATCAATATTGAAAATCATGAATATTGGAATAAATACTGACAGTTTGTAAGATACAAATCATAAGGAAATAAATAACATAATTTATGAAAAAAAACATAGGAATGAAACATAGAATTTTGGAAGGCACATTATAACATATAATTATTTTCATAGTAGTCAAGGAATGACTTACAAGGACATCTATGTAGACAAATTATTTTACTAAAATTGGTTCACACCCCATTTTAGCCATGTATTACTAATCCAAGTTCACTCCTCATTCCAACTCCGAAATACTGAACCAAGTTCATTTCCTGTTACATCCCTATAATATTGAACCGAGTTTATTTCTCATTCCATCCATGTCTGTCTCATGGGATATAAATATTTAGATAATGCATTGGTGGGAGATATTGGTCCAACCCATCTCATAATGAACTATTAAATACTACTTCCACAAAATCATAAACAATCATATCTTAAACCTTAAAATGACATGGGTATAAAAAATATGTAATCGTATCATAACCACTAAAAAATGATATAGGTTTCATAATAATTTCATCAAAAATATACGCTAAGAAAAAAGAGGGCTTTAAAAGCATATAACTCATGGAAGTGAAATGGATGTCATTAACATTATTCCATGAAAACATAAACTATTCATGAGATAATTTAAATGGAACCTTTGGATTAATTTTTATAAGGGAATTAGTAAAATCAACAGATGCCATCATAGATGGAAAATAACATGGAATGATATTTTGAAAACAATTCCAGAGTAAAATTTTCTTTCATCTATAATAATGGTTCCTTAAAACATATAAACTGTTTGAAATTGAATTTCTTGAAAATTAATTTGAAATCTTATAAGAAATCTTTGAAAACATTTTGGAATCCTTTTTCTTTGAAAAAATATAAAGAGAGGTTGAAAACATTTTGAAACCCATTTAACTTTAAAACATATAAAAGGATCTTGAACGCATTTTGACAACTATTTATTTTAAATACTATGCAAACAAAATAATAAGGCTTGAAATCATTTTGGAAACCATTTCCTTGAAAAAAATATAGAAAAGAAGCTTGAATTTTTTTTGAAAACCATTTACTTGAAAATAATATGCAAACTTATAAATAAGGCTTGAAAATTATTTTAAAACCATTTTTCTTGGAAACATATAAAAAAATCATAAAAGATTTTTGAAACTAATTTTACATGAAAAATTATAAAAGAATCATGAAATTTTTTTGAAAACAATATTCCTTGTAAAATTTTAAGGAAATATCGAAACAGTTTTTGAAAATAATTTTTTTAATTTAAAAAAAAATTTCATAAAAATTATCCTTTTAAACATTCAATGGAAGATTCAAATAAATTACAGTCGGTAAATCCATAAATTTGAAATGTTTAAAGAAGAGAATTCATATTTCATGGTAAAGGGTTATAAAAATAATTTGTTTTAAAGGAGAAAAGAATATTCATCTGAAAAAATTTGTAAAAACAAAAATGGGGAAATATAAATTTAATTATTATAGTAAAATAGTCAGGAAAACCATTATTAGAAAATATGGTCTTTAAGGATCCCAGGTTTTCAATTAATGAGAGTGTATAGTTGAGTTTTCTTAAAAACACAATCTTAACTATCTTATGTACTAATAAGTATAAAAATGGTACCAATACATGAATAAATTGTTAACAACCAAAGGATAAAAAATTTCATTAATTTTCTTCAGATATGGATCATAATATTCCATTAAAGGAATCATAAACAACAACTATCTTGAAAAGATATGGGATTGTTTCAATAAACATTTACCACTTGGTAACATTGAACAATACTCTACATGTAAGAAAATAAAATTAAATAAATCCTAAAATATAATTAAAAGAATAATAATAATTATATAAATTTTCAAAGGTAGTATATACAACTCATGGAAAAATATAAGTGCATAATATGGTATGTGCCTCAAAGATGGAAAATTGAGGAATAATTAATTTACCGATTTGGTAACTTTTGAAAAATAAATCTTATGATATTAATATCATAAAATGGATGTTTAAATAAAAATAAATTTTATTATAATAATCATATAATACAAACACGGATAGTATACACACCACACAAATGGAATCGGTGGTGAATAAAGCATGTATCTCATGGAAATAAAAAGTGAGATGAAATACCTTTACCTGGTGCTCTGACTATCATCATACTCATAGAAAAAATCTATATATTAAATATAAGTATATTATAAATATATCATATAACTATATTATAATATCTAATAACTTATATTTGTTGATTATGACTTTAGATTACCAACTAGTTAACAATTCTATGTTATGGTTACTAAGGGTGATATCTGCTTTGTTCTTCTCATGTGTGTTAATTTTTTATATATTTGATCATTAGAGCTATATAATGCCTTATAGAATTTGAAACATTATATAAATATTATTTATGTATATTATATGTTTATTATAACAATATATAGAATGTATAATTATGAAATAGAATACAAAAAACATGTAGACGGTAAACAGTACGTATGCTGGAATGTTGTTCCCATTTTTATTATCGTATTGAATGAAAGAAGGAAAACAAAATATATGTATATATACATATATATTTTCATTCTTGTATAATTATTATTTCATATAATTAATATAATTTCCCTATATCCATCCTTAATAAATTCTATGCAGTGTGTGAACAAATCATATAGCTTCGAGGGACGGTTGTCGATACTTCCTCAAATGAAATTATTATATTCACACCAAATGGAATGTATAAATATTTTTGTTGTAAAAGGATTAAAAAAGAATAAATTAATAATAAATATAACTTATAATATATATAAATATATTTTACATCATAATTTCCATCGTGAGAGGTTGTAAATGAAAAATGAACAATCATCATTTCGTGAGGCGGTAGTTCTCCAAACGCATAAATACCATGTTTGTTACCCATTATATGGATGTGTGTGTGTTAGTATTGATATAACCCTCATCAAAAAAACATTATAGTATATTGAATATTTTGGTGTTGTTATAAAATCATGGAATAAGATGTCTTGATGGGGTGTATGATTGAAATAAAATAAAAGAACTTTTAGAAGAATATTATTTCTTATTCAGGTAACTCCTTTTGGTTTCCACCAATGGACTTCCATGGAATTCATACATATATTTTTTCCAAGTGAAAATATAATGGATAATATATAATTAGTCAAAATTAAGTCTATGATTAATTTCTATATGTTATGTATGAGGCACAAGAAAATATATACCTTCAAGTCCTTTCATAAGATGGTTTAAAAATATAGGTAGAACAATATTTAATTTTCATAACTAATTTGTATGATAAAAACCTGTCGATACATTAAGAGTCTATATAATGTCTGGGAACCACCAGTAACTGCATGTCTAAAGCAGTCCTTATATTGAGAAATCAGTTTAATTAATAAATAATGAACCTTACTATCAAATATTTGTATTGAATTAAAGATAAGTACTTATCAATATTTATCAATATAATCAATTAACTATCAAATTAATTACCACATATATAAATGGTTTATGATTTAGGAAATTAAAAAATCTATGATAAATGATATATAATTAGGGTAAATTCAATGTTCAATTATCATAATAAATTGAATATTTCAATGAGTCTACAAAAATGAATCTGGGAATTAAATATCAATACAATACTTGGAAAAATCCACAAAAACCCATCCATAGGAAGAATAAGTATTATATAAAAACAACATAACCCAATTTGAGTAAAAATATAATTCTATTATCATTTAAAAATAGAAATACTATAAATTGAACATTTAAAAACATTCTTGAAGAAAATACTATTTTCATTTTGATTTTATTAAAATCCATCCATTTGAAAATAAACTGATTAAAAACACATTATTTTAATAGTAACCGTTTTATACATTCAAAATAATATTAAAATAAATTTACATGGGTAATTATGTACATGTTGAACATGGTAAATTGGACATTCTTTTTTTAGGTAAAAATATTAGAAAAGTTCACTGTTAAAAAGTGACAAAAATATTACATTAGAAATATTTTTAAAAAACAAAAAATTCTAAATATTAATTTAATTAATCACTTTTTAATGTTTAAAAATTTTAAAAACCTTTTTACAAAATTGGAGATTTATATTAAAAATAGTTCTCATGCTTAAGAGATAAATGAAGTCAGGTTTTCTAAAAAAACATTTTTCAAAACATTTTGAGTACCAGAGAGTGGGAAAATGGTACTATTACATGAAAAGGGTAATTAATAACCATAAGAGAGGAAAATTAAATATTTTATTTCAAAACTATATTAGAAATTACTTTAATTTAATTTCATGAATAATCAATATTGATTAGAACGACGTTTTGTAATAAAGCCATAAAATGATTAGAATGCTGATATGAGAATTAATCAATAAATTGATTCTGTGTATCAACTATAAATCTAAATATAAGAAGTGGAAATAAATAAATAGGTAGAAAAAGTTATAATTCACATAATCATATAATACTAATTATAATTAGGAAGTAATATATCCCAATAAGGACGAATTGTGTTATTAAATTTCATTACCACTTGGTAAATTTAAGTTTAAATTCCCTTAAAATAAATAATTCAAATTGAGACTAAAATTAAATTGAATAATTAATAATACATAATATTAAATGGAAAAATGGAATTATATACACTTATTAAAATAAATATGGTTAATAACATTACACTATGCCTCAATGAAATGAAATTGAGGAAAAATACCTTATTACTTGAGTATCTTTTGAATCAGAAGCCCCAAAAAAAGTAATCATAATATGAAACATTTAATTACCAAGAAGATAAAATAATTCTTGAAATAATATATCAAAATTTGTATTATATGAACCACATAAAATATGTAAGAGTTCAATATGACATTTATCTCATAGATGAAAAAAGTGAGATGAGAATCCCTTACCTTATGATTCCTTTTAGTTTTGTGGTCATAATACTCTTTTAGTGTGGTTTAAAAAATGTTATTAACTTATAAAATAACCACTATAATATTTATAATATCACATATTATCTTTTTATAATTTCTTATTACATGTTTGTTTATAATTTTCCATTATTTTCACTAATTTTGGTGTTAATTTCCTAGTTTCTCGAGTATGTTTTGACTAGTCATTTTTTCCTTCTTACATCGATCATGATTTAATAAACTCAATTATGTTAAAACATATTAATTATAAAATATATTTAATATACATTTATTTTTATTAATATATAGTATTTGGATATAGGAAATGAAATGCACCATTCATGGTGACAGTAGGTTCTACGTAGCCATGAACGCCACTTCCATTTCCTTGTTTAATTAAAAGAATGAAAAGTAATTGATATATATTTATATTATAATTCCATTATAATTTCAATATCATTTATTTAATATATATATTTTAAAACAATTATTTATTCATTCCATTTATACTGTGAAATAATCATATCAGTTTGAGGAGGTGGTAGTCCACACGTCCACAAATGAAGTTATCGTATTCCCACAAAATTAAAAGAAAAATGGTATATTTTATATAAAAAAATAAGAATAAATAATTATCAAATATTATTTATATCATATATAAAAAATAAATCCATCAATATTTACAACCTCTAATTATGGTAAATGGAATAATGAAGGACATCAGTTTGTGAGTCAGTAGTTCGCCATACACACGAATAATGATTACATATCCCATTTGGGTTTGTTTGTGAGATTTTAGTTAGAAATATTTGCAGAAAAACATATAATTATATTGGATATAATGAGGAAGTTATATAAGTATGATATAAAAGTAATTTATGTGGTGTAGAAGTAAATTAATAAAATGTGATCATTGAATAATGTTACCACTTATTCTGGTAACTCCTTTTGGTTTATACCAGAAGATCTAATTGGTTTTACCTCCTCCCAAATTGAGGATAATAGGATGAAAAGAAAAGTTTTGGGAGATTATTTGGGCAGGTTTTGGACAATTCAAGTGGATTGATAGGTTCGAATTAGTGGTAGGGGTGAGTTCCTTTTTATAATGGAGGTGGAGTGATAATCTTGTTTAATTTTTTAAAAGATAATTAAAACAATGTTTTTCCTTGTCAAGTTGTTCCAATAATGAACATTATTAATTATAATTAAGGATAATGTATCAATATGTCCATAAAATGGATTTTTATAAGTTTTTAGGTCATTTAGGCTATCATGGTTAAGGTTTAGTCCCTTATAAACTTAATTTTACCATATTCACTGTAATTAATTTTAACTGCATTCCCTATTATTTTTAGTCAAAAACTATGTTTTTCACTTATAAAATTTAAATTATTTTTATTAAAAATATTAAATCCATTTTCCAATTTATATTCACATAATTAGATGAAAATAAATTTGAATTTAATAATGCAGATGGGACGACAAATCAGGGTTTTAATGTAAAAAATATACAAAATATTTCTACATTTCAATATTTAATTTCAAAGTAAAATTCATCAAAATAACCTAAATTTGATTAATTAATTTATGTCTTATATAATTTTAATTTTAAAATAATTTAAAATATTATTTATCCCCATAAATAAATTAGACAAAGAAGAGTTTTTCGATTAAATTTCATCATTTTTTATTTTCAACAAAAAATGAATCTTCATAGATAAATATGAAAAATTTTCCATAATATAATTTTTTATTTAATTATTTCAAAAGTTAATTTTACTTTTATATATAAAATTTATAAAATTTAAAAAAAAATATTTAAAATAGGTTCTCCATTAAAAGTTAGAGAATCTGGATTAAGAAAAATATCCGCTTTTCAAGCATAAAACAAGATGTATTATTTTGTTATATTTATCAAATCTATTGAATGAATATCAAAAATATTTTTTGGAATAAAATATATATATATTATTAATATCATTTAATAATATTAATTTATTCAATTTAATAATATAAAACACTTTTGGAGTATAATAATAGTTGTTATAAAAACATCCCCTTTATATTCAATTAGTTCATATATTCTTTTAGAATCAATTAGTAACCAATGGTGTCAATAATATATATTTTAATGTTTTAGATAATCCAATTCCAAAATTATAATTTAAAAATTAATTTATATTTTATTATATTAAATAATAATATTTTAATAATATATTATTTAGTAAAACTCGGTCTTGTGTGCGATAAAAGTCGTCAAAAAAATAATTATTCACTATAATTCAAGCTAACTCATTATTTTGGGCATTAAAATCTATAGAATATATTAAAATTATTTAAAATATTTAATATAACAAAATGTTATGAGTGGTTATATTCTTTTCTAGGTTTGGTGTCTTGTGTCATACACGCGATCGAATAAATGTTACTCTTTCATAATTTTTGGGGTGTTTCATTCTTCCCACAATAAATAAATTTCATCCTTCTAATTTAAACTCAATCTTGTAAATCTACATTTTTTATATTTTAATATTATCTTACTAAAAACCCACATCATAAAATAGTTAATAAAATATATTCTTAATTAGAGAGAATGATGATTCCAATGGTCACATTGAATAATAGATAACAAGGTTTTTGTGTATAAGAACATTAGTGGAATAAGAGAATATGGACATTGATGAAAGGAATAAAATATTATAGGGAATGATTGAGGTTATAAATCACAATAAATTGAATGGTCAATGAAAACATAGGGAATCAAATTCATAAATCATCGATTATTTAGAAGGAAATTGGTTTAGTAAAATTTACGGTATACGAGAAACATTTTATTTATAGATCATTTTTCTAATGTTGAGTAATTTGTTTACTACTTACATATATAAGAAAATATAGTCAACTGAAATATTTCTAAAATAATCAACCTTTTTTTTCTGTTATAAATTTCTAGTACATCCATTACATTTCGTAATGGTTACCCAAAAATTAACTTTGATGTCTGATGCTCTAAACTACAATTTCAATGAATTTTAAGGTCCATAAAAAATGGGATGTCATTTCATTTGTCTCTAAATATTATCGAACACCAATATTGGTTAATACATTAATCTTCAATCCAAATAAGTAAAACTATAGGTTCATCATTTATATTTATTCATCAATGCTTTTAACTAAAAACAATGACATATTATCCATAAAATTTAGTAGGTTAGTGATTTGCATAAAACCCTTAACATACTTCAGTAATGGGTTCATGCCCCACCACCTTACCCATTGTCTTTTTTCTAAAAACATATTAATATAATTTCCAATATAGTTATGATGTAAACCCTTTTAATCTAATCATTAAATACCATTTTTTCTATGGTTTTCAACAAAAAATATTTTTTAAGCCTAATAATCTAATTTGACCATTATTATAATGTCATTAATTATCATAATAACTATAAAGGATATCCTTACCTATTCATTTATCTAAAATTTAAGTGTATTATTCCTCAAATATATATTCCAATAAAAAAATACTAAACTAATGAGTGTTATTTCCATAAATTGATTAAAATTTTTTAAATCTTGGTAGATTTTCATTACATAAAACCTCAAAATTTATTCAGAACATAAAAATTATGATCTACCTTAATATCAAAATCTTGTGATGTTATCCATAAATATTATGTTCATGAAGAAACATCTTATAATATGTTAATCCTCAAATTCTATGTTAGTATTATGTTTACTAATATATGTTTTCTGACATGTAGTTCCCAAGGTTCATACTAAACTATAAGATTCAGACCCTTTTTGAAGATGACATGGGCTAATTTTATGTAATCTTTTTCCATGTGTTGATTAATTTTCAATTCGGTTTTACCATGGAGTTTTTTTGGTGAATTTTGAGCCAAATTTAAGGAAAGAGGGATGTCAATAGTAACACTCAATTAGGAAAAAACATGGCCTCATCCTAGTAAACCACTCAACCTTGGAGAATGGGGGTTTACATTCCTAGCACATAGTTTTTCAAACCACGCTACCTAAAATTAGATACTATGAAAACAAAAAATAATTGGAACATAGTTATAGTTCATGGTTAGGGAAAACTAGGTTCCCCTAACTAAGAAAATATTCATGATTTTTAAGGTTTCTCAAAAATTAGTTTTTAATTCCCATAAAACCTAAAAAACACACCCATTTCAACCCAAACGTATAAACATTAAAAAAATTATTATTTCAAAGTTTTCTATAGGTATTCCAAGGTCATATGACCTCTTTTCTTCACGATTCAAATCTCGGATCGATGATACACACCTCTCCCTATAAGAGGATCTTATCCCATTACTTTTCCTTTCATCTTAAGTCCTTATTCATTTAATTAATAGAATTTATTCTCTATTTTTATAGGTCTAGATCTAGGTTTGTTGAATCTTTATCTAGGCTTCTGGATCTAGAACTATTATTATGTGATATTTTTCTGTTTAATTTTGATTTAGAGTGTTATATCTGTATCTTTTTATATGATGTTGTGACATTTAATTTAATCGATTTCCATTGGGTTATATTTCATCAATAAAATGAGGTTGGTGGTCTGTTATTTAAATCCCACGGTCATGAGTGTGATTGTGTGTATGGAAATTTTAAAATTGTTAGAATTGTTTGGAAATTGAATATCCAAATAGAATTAAATAATTGTAGATTTTTTGGTTTTAGGGACAATTAATTGTTGAATTTGTTATGTGATATTGATTTTATGAAATTAATAATTATTTATATAATTAATTAGGTGATATTTAATTTTTTTATTTTAGATAATTAATCATGGAATTAATTATGGGATTCGTAGTTGTGAATATTTATTAATTAATTATTAAATTAATTAATGGGTTGATGCACTTAATTAATTAGGGAATTAATTAAGGGACATAAATTTATAATCAAATTGTTTAATTAGTAATGAAATTGGATTTATTAATATATTATTGAATTAATGAATATTTTGGATTTGATTAGTTAATTATTATATTAGATTATTAAATTATTGTGATTAACTAATTTTTGAATTAGGAATGGAATATATATATATAATTAAATAATGAATTAATTATGTGTTGATGAATGGTAACATGGACATTCAATTATCAATTATAGAATGGGAACATGGTCTTCTAATGAATTATTTTTGAATGGTGGCATGATCATTCATGTATGAATTAAGAAATGAGAACATTTTCATTCAATTGTTTGATATATGGATGGAAACCGAGTCATTCAATTATAAATTAAAGTATAAGAACATGGTAATTATATTTTGTATAGTATGAATGGTAACATTGGAATTCATGTATGAACTAAAGAATAATAATAAAGTAACATAGAGATATAACCTTACTAGGGAATAATTCGGGCTCTATCATGAGCCCAAGAAGGTATCAAGATATGATATCTCTATCAAATAACTTAGGCTCTGGAATGATCTAATGTAGTATTTATGATATAATATTACCTGGGAACATTTCAGGCTCTAGCATGATCAAAAGAAGGCATTGAGTTATGGGAGTCCTCGTGTACCTGAGAGGTAATTATTTTAAGTAAATAAAAAATGATAATGGAATAACTTTTTATTTATGAATTGTACTTATTTATCAATACAAATTCAGACACTATTTTATTGGATATTGTTTCATAAACCATTGGTGGTGGCCTATTGATTTGTACACACTCTCTACTCGGGCTTCCTGATTGGTACCCAAATTAATTACATGATTATAGGAAAAGTTAAAGGAAAAGTCCCCATATTGGATAGCATATTAAGGGATAGATCATGTATAAGGGAACTAGACATGGTTTGGGACCCACCTATAAATCTTCAATGTCTTTATTTTGAGTTTCATTTTATACACTCAAGACGTAATGTAGCATGGCATGTTTTCTTCTTTAGTTGGATATTGTATTTTCATCCATTGATTATCATGATATTTAATTATTTTTTATGGATATATATTATTGCCCTATTTTTTATTATATCTGTCAGTATATTACTATGATAAAATAGGGTATGGTCTCTCCATGATGGACATATCAGACCCTCACTTCCAGTTATCATCCTCAAGTATATGGGGAGGTGTGTTTGTAGTCATGTGGTGGTCCAGTTCTAGGGAACCGGTGAGTATTACCTAGGCCTAGATGTTACAAAGATGTATGAGTGGAGTTTTATTTTATTTTTATTTTGTATTACTATTTTTTGAGTGGTAAACATGATATTTGAATGGGTCAGGCCTTGGTCATGAGCTAGTGTATGGGAGTTGCAAACCCAAGTACAATAGAAACCCCATGTACCCATGGTGGGATATTTGTTGTTGTTTTTGTTTTCTATTATAGTTAATATTATTTCACCTTGGGTGACACACTTGTTGTGTGATGTGTTTATTATTTCTAAAAACTGTTGATAATTTATTAATGGCCTAGCAAGTAAGGAGGGTTGAGTCTTCATGCATCATTTTAAGAGGATAGGATTATTTTGTTACATGTTAATTTTAGGCATGTAAGGAAATGGGATTTGGGTAAGTATTTGAACATGAAATATTTTTCAATGATAGTGAAATTGAATTGAAAATAAGGACTAATATAAAATTGAATGTTGTAAAATGATGAAAGATAAGAATAAATGGGTTTCTAATGTGAAAATTTAACAATGAGAATGGGCTTACCCTTTTTAACCATTACCTAGGGGTAGGATGGTTAAAGGTAGTGATAGTGCCTCAGTTTTGACTGCATAGTGTAGTTATGGGGAAAATACTAGTTGCGGCTTGTTTTTTTACTCTTATGAAAAGGTTGTAACATTTTGTTTATGTATCATTTGGAGCATGTTTTGAATTGTAGAGATATGATTCCATGATGACGCACGTTTGGAGGATGATAGGATGATATTGATGGTGATGCTCTAATAGTAGTGTAACTTGAGGCAACGATAGTGTTGGTGAGGAAGTAGGGTACCAGTGCAGAGTGAACATTACCCACTTTATGAAACTTATAAGAAGATACCCAAGGAGGTTTGAGAAAAGCATGTTTGACCTAATGATATTGTTTTAATTGTATCATCCTCTGACTTTTACTAGAGAGGGTAAACCTGGGGGAGATGAGTTATGTGTTTAGTAAATCGAGATGATACATGGCCATTTAGATAATCTTGATGAGAGGAGGGTCGAGTTGGAAGATTATATTCTATGAGGATTAGCAATGTGTCGGTGGGATGTTTAGTCATCGACTAGACAAAATGATGTTTTGTTATAGAAGGGTTTCTTTGATAGGTTCTTAGAGAACATTTACCCATATATTCTGAGGAAGGAGAAAGAAGTGGAGTTCATGTGGCTGAATGGAAGGGGTCATGTCTATGATGGATTAAGATGGGGGATTTATTGAGCTACGAAACTTTAATATAGTGTTGGAAGGATATGAAATAGATAAGTATAGATACATTTTTTGGGTGGACTTAAGTGTGAGATTAAGTCCCATGTTAACCTATTTTGGTTAAATAAGTTTCTTGAGTTGGTGGGACAAGGTCCCATAGCATAGGAAAACCTGATGGAGTCTTCTAGTGCTAGAAACAGTTGCTATTGGAAAATCAGTAGCTGTGACTTCCAAGAGAATGAAGATTCGTTATGATAACTTTATTAATTTTAGTGCAAAGTTGAGTGGTAAGACCGAAGGGTCCATTGCATAGGACCTTACTAGAGTGTTCTATCATTAGAACAGTAGGTCGATCCATTATCATAGGAAATATCCCAAAAAACATGTAGAGTGTTGGTCTTATGGCCAGATGAGACACCTACTAAAGTTATATATGAAATACTGATAGATGGTTAGTGAGGGATAAGCTATATAGAAATAGTTTTTGGGAAGAGGATATTCTTCACAATATCATCCTGGAATCAAGAGTTCTTCTAGAAAGGGTGGTGGAGGTAGTGTACATGGTGTTTCTAGGATAGAACATGAATATATACAGAGTGGTGAAACATAGGGGAGTCATAAAACATCAAATGGAATAGGTGAAGTACAACTACATGTAGTGAAACCAATATATGTGGATGGACATCATGTACCTTTGATATTGATATGCACTATTCATATATATTCTTTATTAGAAAGTTTTTTTATACTTATTCTTATCATTACTTTATATATTTAAAACATGATAATGGTTTGAGACTAGTGATGGAGTTTTTGAGTTGGGTAATGACTACAGATATACCATTAGGAGTTCAGTATAGAGAATTTTTTTATAAAAGGTATTTTTTCTTGAGATCAGGGAGTACCATTTTCTTAGGGATCTCTAAATTATTTACTATTTAGGCTTCAAAAAAATAATTGTTATGGAATGGCTAGTCATATACCGAGTCCACATTGATTGATACCATGTGAGAGTAATGTTTACATCTCTTAAGGGTGACCAGTACATTCATTGTGGGGAGTGGGAAATATAGGAATGCTGAGCGGGGAAAATTTTTCGGCAACTGGGAGAGCTCATAACCAAGGTTTCTAGTCTATTACTGAATCATCAATGTGTAAATTATGATATCATTCCAAAAATAGTCGATCCATTTCAGTATGTGTTTCCTAAAGAATTATAAGTGTTTCCAGTAGAGAGAGATATGGAATTTACCATTGAACTCATGTTGAGAGCTGATCAGGATTCTATTCCACCATATAGAATTAAACTGACATAGATTTAAGAGCTCAAGACTCAATTAGAGTGGTTGGAGGATAAGGGATATATCCTTCCAAGTATATCACCTTGGGGTTCTCCAGTGTTTTTTTCTATGAAGGATAATAGGACTCTATTACTGTGTATTGATTACTATAATTTCAACTTAATGATTACGAAGAACTAGTATCATCTTACACATATGATTGATCTATTTGACCAGTTGATAGGAGCTTGTGTGTTATCAAATATTGACTTGATATCTGGGTGTCATCAAATAATAGTTCGTTCCTTTGATATACCAAGGATTGTTTTCAGAATAATTATAGACAATATAAGATCAAATTCTTTTTAGGTTTATTAATGTACCAATGGTGTTTATGGACTTATTGAATAGATTCTACCACCCATACTAGATCAGTTCATGGTTGTGTTTTTGGATGAAATATTGGTGTACTCTCAGACACCTGGTGATTATATCCATCATCTTGATATCATCCCGAGAACCCTAAGAGAGCATCGATTATAAACCTAGTTATCAAAGTGTTAGTTTTGGATTGATCAGAAATGATACTTGGGTCACATCATCATAAAGGAAGCTGTTTCTATGGACCCATATAAGGTAATGGTAGTGGTTTATTGGGAGAATCCTAAGAAAGCCTCAAATATGCATACCTTTATGGGGTAAATAAGATATTATTAGCGATTCATCCTGGAATTTTCCTATTTGTTAGATCTACTACTTAGCTTGACCAAAAATGGGATAATGATTATTGGTCAGAACCATGTGAGAATGACTTCATGGATTTGAAGAATCACATGACATGAAAACTGGTATTTATCCTACCTTATCCATGTGAGGATTATATGGTTTATTGTGACACTTATAGGATCAGACTTGGAGCAATGTTGATGTAGGTAGGTCGAGTAATGGAATATATGTATCGACATTTGAGGTCACATGAATAGAACTACACTATGCATGACCTCGAGTTAGCAACAATGGATTATGATTTGAAGTGTTGGAGTAATTTTATGTTGGGAGTTAGGTTTACGATGTATAATGATCACAAAAGATTAATGTATATCTTATCCCAAAGTGATTTTAGTCTTGGTCAATAGAGGTGGTTTGATTATCTGTAGTTTTTTGGATTAGGTCTAGAAAATAAGCTTGGAAAGGGGAACAGTGTTTCTAATTCTTTAATAATAAAGGCACAAACTCATGTGGTATAAGAGTCTAGTACTTAGTGGAATATGATAAATCTAAAAGCTAAAATTTATGTGGCAGATCAGGTGATTCAAGAGAATATGACTCTTCTATTAGTTTCAGTAGATTCTACACATTTGATGACATGCATGTTGAGGATCCAAAGTGTTTTAACATGAGGGAAATCCATGAAGGTGAGAAGTCAGCTTCATATTGGAGTATATATGTAGATGAAATAAAATATTTCTGAAATTGGGTTGTTGTGAATACAAGTATACGAAAAGAGTTGATGAGAGAATATAATTCCTTGAAGAGTGAGGTAAATACAGGTGTAATAAAAATATGTACCATAACCTATAATGACAGTTTTGATGGTCAAGCATGAAAAAAGAGATAATAGGGTTCGTGACAAAATGCTACAGCAATCAGTATGTGAAGGTAGAGCATCATCAACAGGGAGGTTTTCTACAGACATTGCACATTCAAGAATGGAACTAGGATTAAGTGAATATGGATTTTATAGTGGGTAATTCAACAATACTAATAACGAATTAAAATATCTAGGTTATTATGGATCTACTGAAAATAGTAGCACATTTATTACATATATAGGAGACTTTCTCAGTGGAGTAGCTAAGAGACTTTTATGTTTAGACGATATTCTATCTGCACTGGGTGCCATGGACTATAGTAAAAATCATGACCCAAATTTCAATGCATGCTTATAATATTTCTTTGAAAATACTATTTATACATTGGTATTTTTTAGTATGTCATTTCACCCATGGATAGATGTCCAATTGAATAGTACTATACAGGTTCTTGAAGATATGCTTTGAGTGTGTGTTCGTGAATTCATTCAGTCTTGAGACAAGAAATTTGTTTTCGTGGAGTTTTCTTATAAAAATAGTTATTATTGAACTGTACATATGTAACCATATGAGTCTCTTTATGGTTGGTCATACAGATCACCTTTATGATGGATGGAGGTAGGTGATTCATAATTTTTGGGATCGAGTCTCATGTAGGAGATGTCCGAACAGGTGCAGCTAATTCAGAAATGTATCGCTACGACTCAGAGTAGAAAGAAGTCATATGTTGATAGAAAGTAATAACCCCTAGAGTTTACATGGTATGATAATGTATTCCAATAGTTGTCACTTAGAATGGGTCACCATAGGATATAGAGAAAAAGAAAGTCGACACCAAGGTTTGTTTTACTTTTTCAGGTTATGGAGAGAATTGTTTAGGTGGCATACCGATTTGTTTTTCCACAAAAATACAGTTATATGCATGATCTTTTCTATGTATCACAAATTACGTAGTATCAACCAGACCCTTATCATGTGATCGATGTAGATGAAGTTGATCTTGAGGTAGATGTGTCTTTTGAGGACCATCCAATAGATTTGTTGCATTGTAGTGAGAAAGTGTTGCAGGGAAATGCTTTGATGGTGGTATGTGTATTGTGAAAACATTAGCATGTGTAGGAGGAAACATGGTAATTTAAAGATAATATGAGGGATTACAGGTGTTTTTAGGAACCCAAGAGTTAATGTGGTTATGAGAATAATAAATAATAATGTTATTACTATTTTCTAATTAATTATACTTATTTATTTATACAACTACATAAACTATTTGACTAGATATTGTTTTATACACCATTGAAGGTGGCCTACTTAGTTGTACTCACACCCTACATAGGCTTCCTAATTGGTACCCAAATAGATTACATGATTTCATGATAGGTTAAGGGAAAAGGTTTCATGTTAGATACCTGATTTGGGTATGGACAATTGATGAGGGAACCAAATAAGGCTCGGTACCCACTTGGGAGTCGTCAGTGAATTTCTTTTGAGTTGAATTTTAGACACATGATATGAACTATACTATGGAATGTTTCATACTTTAGTTGGATATTATATTTTCATGCACTGATTTTCTTGTGATATTGGAATTGTTTATTGTTATATATGATTATGCTATTATTTATTATATCCACTACTGTATTACTTTTATAAAAGATGTTAGAGTCTCCCTATGAGAAACATATCATACCCTTTCTGCTACTCAGAACCCTGTAGAATAAGGTGAGGTATACTTGAGGTAATTAGGCAGCCCGATTCGTAGAACCAGTGAGTGGCACTTGGGCTGAGACATTATATAAACATACTCTGATACCAACTGTAGCAACTAAACCCTAGAAATCCCAAATTTGTTTCCTTTTACCATTAAAATGGCATAAAATAAAATTTAATCTCATACAAAAGGACCAAAGAGTTAAATAGTATTAGTAAACTAGATACATTCATGAGTCTTGTTCTACAAATGAATACACTAATTTCAACATTTTTTCTTTTCAAGGATAAAACAATATTCCATCTAGTGTATCCCTGAACATATTTCTTATAACACTTTAGTGACTCCTGTGGAATGGTTTAAAAATCAGGGTGTGCTCAAATTCTCAGTAAGGGTAAGTATAGAGAAGTGAATAATAAATTAATGAGCATAATTATTATGGAAAGGTTAATATCTTAACACACAAGCTATGTAATCAATAAACTCATAATGAAGTGCCTAAAAAATATTGAAATTTAAATAACTAAAATCACATTATATTTGAATAATTGGAAAAGTAATAATAAATATGGAAAGGTAAGAAACTAAAAACACATTCCATTAAATCAATAATATGATAATGAAATGCATCCACATATTTTTACATAGTTAAAATCTCATGGATATTAAATACTGAATAAAAATGAATGCAATGATTTATTTTTGGATGTCATGTCTAAAGAATATGAAAACCTATATGGTAAGAACCTTTCATAAAACGGTTTAAAACTGTATGTAGAAACCTATATAATTTTCAAAAAAAATTCTCTCATGAGAAACGGTTGACACATCGAGGGGCTAGTTAATGTCTAGGCCCACCAGTCACTTCTTGTCCAACACATTCCTCATATCGAATAATCGATTTAATTAATAAAAAATGAAACTTATCATAAATATCCATATTTAATAAAAGATATATATTTGTAAATATTTTCCTAGATAATCAAATAACTATAAAAGTATTATACATTTTTATAAATGGTATATATTTTATCAAAAGAACATATCCATGATAAATGATAAGGATAAATGGGTAAAATTACATTCCTAATGATAAAAGTAAATTGAATATTTCAGGGGAATTATAAAAAACAATCAAGGAAGTAAATATCAATAATAAACTTGTCCAAATAAATCAAAAACCATGTAGAGGAAGAATAGGAATGGTATTAATACAACATATCCCAAGTATTGTAAAAATAAAGGAATTTTTTCATGGATGAATTAAAATAGTATAAAAATATATTCTAAAATAATTATAGAGAAAAATATCATTTTCATTATTAAATCATTTCCTTTCAAATTATTTTTTTAAATTTTTTATGAATTAAATCTTTTTAAAATTAAAATTTATCTTCAATGAAACGATGGTGGGTAAATCTATACATGTCATACATGGTAAGAAGAGCGTTCCTTTTACAGGTTAAAAATGTTAAATATGTTCCTTGTTTGAAAAGTGATAAAAAGATTCATTTTAAACATTTTTAAAATAAAAAATGTTAAAAATTTATTTAATTTATAATTTCTGAAATGTTAAAAACATTTTTGAAAACATTTTTAGAAAATAGGTTTTTTAATGAAACTGGTGCTCCGACTAAAGAGATATATGGTGTTCAGTTTTCTTAAAAACCTCATTTAAAACAATTTTAGTACCAATGAGTGGGTAAATGGTAATATTAATTGAAGAAGGCAATAAATAACTAGAGGGAAATAAAATTAATTTCTTTATTGAAGAATTATTATATAAATTCATTTAAAGTAATTTCTAGAATGTGAAATCTCAATTAGAATGATATTGTGAAATAAACCCTTAAAATGATCATAACATTGAAGTGAGAGTTTATCAATTAATTGACTATGTGAATAATATATAAATCCACATATAGTAAGTGTAAATACATAAATATATAGTAAATGATATTAGACTCATAATAATATAATAATAATTACAACAAGGAAGTAATATAACCCAATAAAAATGAATTGAGTTATGAAATTTCATTACCACTTGGTATCTTTTTTTTAAATCCCCTTAGATAAAATAAAAAAAATTGAAACTATAAATAACATGAATAATTAATAATTCATGATATTAAATTAAATATGGTAACTAATAAAATATATAAAAAACAATGTCTATAACATTATAATATGGCTTAATGAAATGAAATTGAGATAGAATCCATTACTGCTTGAGAAAATTTTGAACCAGAACTTCAAAAAAGAATTAATCATCAAATGAAACATGTAAATAAATTTATGATAAAATAATTCATGACATAATATAACAAAATAGTTGTATATACACCAAAAAAAGAAATTAATATGTATAGTTGACATTTATCTCACATATGTTGAAAGTGAGATGAAAAACCCTTACCTTATGAATCATTTGAGTTGATTGGTGTTGAAACTAATATATAGTGGATTAAAACAAGTTAATATATTATTAAATAACAATAATAATATTTAAAATATCATATATTTTCTCCTTATAAAATCTTATTACCTATCGGTTAATAATCGTTCATTATTTTTTCAATTTCAGGTGTTAATTGTCTTGTTTTTCGATTATGTTTTGACTTGTTATTTTTTTATTTCTTATGTAAATAATGATTGAAACATATAAATGATATAAATAATTATTTAATTATCATAAATATTAATTATATATAAATTTAAAAAATCCATTATATTTGAAAATATGAAATGAAATGCACCGTTCATGGAGACAGTTGGTCATACATACACATTAACTCTACTAACTTTTTTTGTCATGTTTAAAATAATTATAAGTAAATGATATATATGTATATTATAATTATAGTATCATATTTATGTTAAATATATCAATTTTTTTTTAAAACCATTGTTAATAAATTCAATTTATTGTATGAATGAATCATATTAGTTTTAGGAGGCGACTGTCCACATGTCGACAAAACCAAGTTATTGTATTCACACAAAATTGAAAGCATAATGTTATGTGATTTTAAAAAATTAATTATTAATAAATAAATATTAAATATAATATATATTATATATTAACTATAAATAAATAATTATTTTAAACCTTGAAAGCTTCTAAATGGAAGAGTGAACGATATCAGTTCGTGTGGTGATAGTTCGTCGTACACATGAATGATGATTGTGTATTCCATTTGATGGGTGTGTGTGAAAGTATAGGATGAAATATAATCCTTAAAAATTCTCAGTATATTTAACATTAATAATTTAATATTTATGTATGATATAAATATAATTAAATGGGTGTGGATGTAAATTAAACGAAAGTGATTGTTAACGAATATTACCTCTTATTAGAGTAACTCCTTTTGGTTTATACCAAAATTCATCATTGCTTTTCATTAATCCCAATTTAAGTATTATAGGAAGGGGATAATAATTTTTGGATCTTATTTGGGTGTTTTTTTAATGAGTTAATGAGTTTAATATTTTTAGAGAAGTGGGATGGGTGAGTGACATTTTATTCTGGAGAAGGAGTGGCATTCTTATAAATTTTGGTAAAGTGAATTTCACCCATGTTTCATCCATGTCACGTGGCTCTGATAATTAACAAAATTTGAGAAACTGGACTATAAGATCATTATATGAACATAAAATTTCTTTTTTTATATGTTTATTTTTCATTTTTGAATTTATGATTATGGTTTAGTCCCTATTTACTGTTTATTTTAACTTAATAACTGTAATGAACTTTAACTACATTCACTAATATTTTTTGTAATAAATGAAATTTCATTTATTAAATATTATAAAATATCTTGATTCACAATACGGAATCTATTTTTACAAATTTAATTAATATATGTTGACAAAAATTATTTTAAATTTATTCTTATATATAGAATGATAAATGCGGTTTTAATGTAAAAAATGTTCAAAAGTTTCTTATGTTTTTTATATTAAATTTCTATGTGAAACTGATTTTAATTACATAAATTTCATTGATTGATTTATAATTTACTTTGTTTCACTTTAATCCCAGTATAAAATATTATTTATCATTATAAATAAATTAGATGAAGAAGTAGTTTTAAATTAAAATTCTGTATTTTTCACTATTCGTCAAAAAAAAGATACTTCACAAAAAAATATAAAAAATTCACCCTAAGCTAGTTTTTATGTTATTATTTCCTAAATTAAGTATATTTTTCAATATAAATTTTTTAAAAGTTATAAAAATTAGATTTAAAATTGGTTCTTCATTAAAAGGCAGCAAATCTTCCTTGAGAAAAAATATAGGGTTTTTAGGCATAAATGGATTTATTCTTATCTTGTGCCTATCAGATCAATTGGATGAATATAAAAAATATTTTTTTAATAAATAATATAAATTTTACATTAATATCATTCACTATTAGAAATTAATCAGATTTATTATTTCAAAACACCTTTGGTGTAAATAGTAGTTTGTTTCAAACATCCACTTTATATTCAATTGGTTCTTATATTCATTTATAAATAACTGGTAACTAATAAATTCAACTATATATATTAATAAGGTATTTAATCCTCTTCATAACATAGAATTTAACATCTAGGTTATACCTTATTATATTAAAGAATAATATTTTAATAAAATATTGTCTTTCATAAAAACTCATCCTTGTTTGCCACATAAGCTATTGAAGAAACTCGTTTCTTTGTATAATACATGCTAACTAAGTATTATGTGAATTTAAAGATGCAAAATATAATAATTTTATTTAAAATATTCAATATAACATTAATTATCAATAGTTTATATTCCATTTAATGTTTGGTGTCATGTTTTATACACGCTATCAAATAAAATCTACACTTTCTAGAATTTTTAGTGAGTTACATTATAAAATACCATGATGATGATCAATTGTATATATCTATTGTGAGACACCAAGGTTTCATATACCATATAAATTATATTTCTCATGGTTATCCCTACCATAGGACATATCTTTCATTGCTCACTCTGTTACTTGCTACCAATCGCCATTGGAATTTTCATATAGATGCCTATTCCTAGAGGTCCATTGACCTTATCAACATGGTTCTAGACACACCAAATCTCATAAAATTCTAGAGAGATGTTAAAACTTATAACCAACACTAACTTTTACCATAAAATTAAAATTAATTCATCTATATAGTCAAAGAACAAACCAAACACGTCAGATCCTCCTCAAAAATCTCTGACCAAATTCTGAAAAGGGGTATTTATATCTCGAAGGATGTTATTAATGTGTTTTAATCCCAAAAAATAGAATCCCATTTGAAGAATATGGTCAGAACTTCTCTGACAAACCTTCAATATGAATGATAATATTCTACCATGAATGTGCCATTAAAACTCATGACTATGATATCACTTTCTCCAGAGGTACATTGTGGTCAACCCAAGCACATATCAAGGTTCAAACCTAATGTTCTAGTGAAATTACATAGTTAGTCACATATATCATGCACTATTGAACATTATTATAACCAATAAAAAAATATTCAACCACTCCAATATAAAATGGATCACACATTTTCACCTTGAAAAAACATAATATTCTAACACATAAACAAATATTCTCTTAAAAACAAAATTTCACTATTTCCTGAGGATTTCATTTTACATTTAAATCATATCTAAACCAAAATCTAGTGTTTCCATTACCATTATAAAACTAGTGTCTCACAATTAAAACCATTTCCAACAAGGTGTCTCAAGCCCATGACTGGTATAAATCTCTCTACCAAAGCAGTTTCTTCATCTTCATTTTATTAGGACAGAACCTCATCCTCAGAAGACAACATTTCTTCTTTCACTAAACATAATGATTGGATGAGGCTTACCTCAATATCTTTAGGGAAACTTTACAACCATTAAACACCATTTAATCTCAGTTAAATAAACAATATCCTTTTTACTCACAAAATTGTATCCATGGTGTGGGTTATACCCTCCACAACATATGGTGGGATCCAAGCCATATTTCTTTCATTGCACTATTGATCGTTGACCATTTACGGGACCATCATTTTCCATATACATGTCACTCTACTCAAGAAACACTCATTGTACCATCACTACCAAACTAGGGATGATCTATTGGATCAACCATGTCACAACATTTCGATCTTTCCTGATTCCACATATCTCAATTTTGGGTCCTCTTATACTTCAGCAAAAAAATCAAGAATCTAATACATTACATTTCCTCAAGATCATCAACCTTCAGCTCACACATGGCCTCTTTTTGAAATGAAACCTGATAGGCTCCACAATCACCATCACTCAATACATCAATTAATTCAATAAAATATGTTTTCACTCTATAACACTAAATTATCCATCCCCACGAATGCCTCAATGTGTTTCACTACTTAAACATTGTATTCAAAACCAAAACCATTGACCATGTTCATGTACAGGTCACCCTAATTAATCCAGGACTACCCCTTGAGACTTCTTCTTAGAACATAACTCCTATTTTCCCATGGTTTGATACATGACCACCTTCAATATAGCATATTTTCAAAACTACAATAGTGTTCCACAATCATAAATAGATATTGAAATCCAACCTCATACTCGATAGGGATATTCACTTTATTTCTCCTACCTTAACCCCAGTATTTTACATCAACAATTGTAACTTCAAATTCACTCACATTTGAACCGTATAAGGAAACACTAAATTTATGGAATACACTCATTCTAATATCACTTACACTGATCCAGACCAAATACCACCTAAAATTACATCCATACAATGGGTTATCACTCTTATACAATGAATCCCATAAAAAATTGAATGGTCAATACTCGATTGTGACAATTTAAAAAACCTAACTCATATCTAATCCGTCAAGCATCATGGATTCTAAGATCATGTGCCTAACCAAGAAATAGACCATGGTCCTAAAATGTTTCATCCACAAACAAAGGCATCCTAGATTCCATCGCAAAATAATCCCAACACATCACATCTTTCACATATATGTACACAACCACATGTCACCTCAAGAATACTTTCAAGATCCCAAACCACTTTCTATAGAGGACACCACATATCTCAAACACATATACAATTTCTAGGTTCTAGCATCAAAATGATCCTACCCATCAAAACTGGCCAATATGACCGACACTAACTCCATGGTTAAATGACCAAAAAATCATCAAAACATGGTATAAATAATCATACAATAACTACATAATCCAAATAATCTAAACCTACCTCACACCCATAATTAATTCCACCGGACTAGTTGAACACCTCTCATCAGTTACCCTCTTGGGTCATAATGCTACGTATCAATAAACCCATGAGTCTCAATCAAAGGTCACCTTGTCCTACAACCTAGTACAGATACCAAGGTCTTACTAAGTCAACAATTTATGTGATTAAATTCATCCACATCTCAATTAAATATGGAATATTTCATTCTAAATACCAAAATTTGGGTTCTCAAAAAGATGCCTCTCCATCTAACCCAACATATCCTCACCCTGATCAGGTCGTACACAATAGTCTTCTAAGTCAGAGTAATCAAATAGTTTTCCATTATTCACAAGAGTCATTCATTATTATTAAATCAATAGAGTAAACATTTTAATTAAAATCACTTTTTTAATTTCTTATTGGAACAAAAAATTTCATTTAATGTATTCCATATCATATTTTCTAGATTTATTAAGATTTATATGATTCCAATTCTTGATTAAACAGTTTTCATTTAGATGTTATGATAGAAAATAACAAATATGATTTAAAATAAGACATTATTTAATCATTTTTATCACCAATCCATTTATACCTTCCAATATGTCAATAATTCATCCTGATAATTGGTCATCTAAGATACCAAAATAGCTATATATGGAAAAAACTATATGTGGTGTAACATTCATTTTAAATACCATCCCACTTATTGCAAGTACAATATAGACCTTATATGGGCATAAATAAGATATATATAACCAATAATTAATATCCATAAACTCATATAGATCACACACAAAAAATGGTCAAAATTATAAACCCATGTTCTTAGCATGATGCATGTTATTTGTGTCACTGTATGTGTGAAACAATTTTTGAACACAGCTAGACCCCCTCAACATATGGGGATTAGCATATAAATACCTTGAATTGGTAACATCATAGACATGTGTCTCACTCAAGATAATAATTAAGAGATTATTTAAAAAAATATAGGAACAATAACTCCCATACCTAATAATTTGGGTTTCTCTTCATGCATGGTTTGATTAGACCAAAGAATGAGCTGATTACCAAGTCCTAACACATTCTTAAACTCATATTTTATATACCAAGAATATATGTTAAAATAAAAATGTCTCTAATGAAATTTTTTAATTATTTTACCTATAATGTACTGAATTGGTTCCTTGAGACAACATGACGAAAGGCCTCACGAATGCCTACCCATATTCTAGAGGATGATGACTAGTGATGGTAACGTAGGAGGAAACCATGGGAAGACTATTCTCTCATGTCCACGAATCTATTTTAATGGATTTAGTGTCACACCCAAGTTATTTAATTAATTTATGTATATTTCATATATTCTTCCCTAATATTCCCCCCCTAAGTCCCCCTACCCCCCCCCCCCACAAATTTTGGTTTCTCTTGAAGTTGTTTTGAGGTGAGAAAGGAGGGTGCACGGTTTAGGTGCACGATTTTCCAAACCGTGAACCCAAATTGTGTGCTTATGTATATGTCATTAAAAATGTGTTAAAATTATATCTTTTCCCTCCTAGGATTTATCCAAACTCATCCCTTTCTTCCCCCATTGACCATTTTAGCCATAGAATCCCTCCAAGTCACTCAAACCCTTATTTGAACTCCGTTTTGAAAGTTGATTTGGGGAAGGAAGATCATGAAACCTCAAGTAAGTTTTTATCCCTCTTAGTTCCACCCCCTTCCATAAAGTTTATTAAATTTTTCATGAATTCCCAAATGACCAGGGGTGTGATTAGAACCTAGGGTTTATCCTTGGGTTTTATTATTCCATTCTTCTGTTTTTAGTCTTGATCTACCTTACTTGAGGTGCTGCAGTGGTGCGATTGAGTTTTCACACAAAGGATTCAAGGTTTTAGCAATTTTGGTAGGTGATTCCAATGTGTATGAAATCTTTGTGGGTTATAATTCTGTGTTTATATTATTTTAATGTTTATATCATTTTATTATTTATGAAAAAATTGGTTTTAGTGGTATTTGTAAATAAAATAAATTTTAAGTGCATTTGTTTATGTGAAATTGGGGGTTTTACGTTTAAAAAAATTTGTTTCCTTTGGGGATACCTGATGACAAATTAGAATATTTTATTGAAATTTATTAGGGTTTAGAATCAAGTTTTTAATATTTATTCCCTTTTTTGGTAGCTGAAAAATTTTGTTTTAATGGTGTTTGGGAAGCATAGAGACTTAAAGTTCCATGTTTGTGTAAAAATGGGGGTTTTCAAAAGATATAACTTCTTGGTTTTTATGGGGCTTCCCCATAACTGAATTATTGGTTTAATTTAATGCTATTGAACTAAAATATCAATTTTGGTGACTTATGAGTGTTCACATAGTGTTCAACGTGGGGAATTCGAATAATTTTGGGTGAAAAATAGTGCGATATATTGAGATGTTGTTTTATAGAAAATAAAAGGGTTTTGTTGTGTGTTTTAAGTGGCATAAAGTGTATATAAATACTGTATTGTTTTAATGTGACCAGTAATGGTGTTTTTATATGAAAATGGATTTTTTTAGTATGATGTAATTGTTTTACCACAAAGGGGGAAGCCCGGGTACCTAGGAGGGCGGATATGTACTAATATGACTAGTAATCAGGATTGGGTTTTCCCCAGTTTAACTTAGCATTTTGGATAAAGACAAATTTATTTAAACAATATAGATTATTCTTGGGGACAAATAGGTTATGGGTATGATCCCTACTAGTTGATTGTGCACGAGAATGGATTATTCTATTGTAACTTTACACTGAGGTATGAGGTATATAGGTCCTGAGACTATCTAGTGCCTAGGAGTGTTCCTGGTTTTGGTGACCATTGGATTTTTTAAATTTAACCTTTTATTAAGGTCTATTTGGATGTAAATTATAGTAGATAACATGTCTTATTAAAATTTGTTATCATTCTGAAAGTTTTATTTTGAAATTTGTTTTTAATTGAATGTTGCATCTCTTGGAATTTATCACCGCTTTGTTTTACATAATAAAATTGCTTCCTTTTTTCACCTTGTATTTCATACTCTATGTAATGTTTGGGTTGTATCCTATTCTTCTTAGTATCACACCCTAAATACCACCCTTGGGTGTAATTATACATGGTTATTTTTTACGTAGTTAAAGGCAAATCCTCGAGTGAAGGCGGTTAGGGTTGTTAGTCCCCTCCTACAGTGCAATGTTGTGGATATGGCTCGGGGGTGAGGACCTCTTATCATGTGGAGTCCTTGGGTCTATTTTCCTGTTGTTTTTATGTGTCTTTGGAACACTTTTTGTATTTTTAAACATATTTATATATATATATATATTTAGTTTTGGATCTTGTTAATGTCTTTTTTGGCATTGAAATTTCATTTTCTTATTATTGATTGTTTTTAAGTTTTTTTCCTTCATACTCGGGTAAATTGTTACCAAACCAAATATATTGAGACCTTGGAACTTGTGACCACCCATAGGGATATGGAATACCCTTTGGGCCTTATCATGGGATGGATTTGGTACTAGTATTAGGGGTGAGCAGATTCGGTTCGTGAGAAAATGGTATTAGGGCAGGATAATGTTTTTGGGTTATATTACTATTTTGGGATGAGTCGGGGAAGATATGAGAAAGAACTATCAGTGATCAGGTTTTTTTTGAGTAGGGTTCCTAGCCTACACCTCTCATGTCAGACCTTGAGTCACCAGTGGATGATGGAATTGACTGATTGACATCACTTCCAGGTGATATTTGTGGGCTTCAGACCACACGTGGACATCGGGCGAGGGTGGAGTAGTTTTTCCTTTTATTATCACGATGTGTTTAGATTATTTATATTTGATATATTTGATTAAAATTATCATAATTTTGATATCGATTATTTTTTCTGACTGTTTCATTTTGTAGCAACGTGCCTCCCCAGAAAGCTCCCATACGCCCATAGGAGGAAGCGGGAGAGAGTTCTCCCACACCAATTGAACAGGGCCTAGTCAGGGTCATTGTCTAGGATATGTAGGATCTAGGAAAAATAATTTATCTAATTTTAGATCCTATTAGAGAGGATGATATTGGTCCTAGAAAGGAAAAGTCTTACGAGTTCTTAAAAAATAAGCCTCCTACCTTCCAAGGCAGCATAGAACACCAGGAAAGAGAGGAATGGCTCAAAAAGATCGAGGGCATGTTCGAGTTCCTAGATACAATAGAGGATATAAAGGTGAAGTTTTCATATTTCCTTTTGGAGAGTCCCAGCTACAGTTTTTGGGAATTTGTACTTCATACTGGGAATAATGATCAGATGCGCTAGGGATTTTTTAAGACCATATTTGATGAACAATACCGCCATTCGGTGTTGGCTTATGCTAGGTCATGAGAGTTCATAGACCTTGTTATGGGGAATATTCTTTTCATGGAGTATGATAATAATTTTTCTGAGCGAGTTTGGTATTCTTCTAAAATCATCTTGAATGTACAAGCAAAAGACAGAGGTTAGAGAAAGGATTGCGACCTGAGATATACTCCTAGGTTTTATTATTCAAGATAATGAATTAAACTGAGGTCGTTGACCAGGAGTGTATGGTGGATATTGACCATAACATTAGGGATGGTTTCTATGGGATTGTATCAGTAGTGGGAAGTGGAATCTCTTCAGAGAAGAAAATGAAGTTGGAGGAATAGTTGAAGAAAGGAGGTGGCAATTCAGGCCACTCCTCCATGTAGTTTTCATCTGTGGCTTCTAATGTGAGATTGGTCGTGTGCTGCAAGTGTGGGAATCCAGATCATATCTGACTAGAATTAACACTTCTTCTAAATCCCTATTACCAATGTTAATGTATGGTTCAATTTTAGTGTATCCATGGGGTGGCACATCCACTTCCGAGTGGGGTAGGATTAGCAGGTTCAAGAGTAGTGCCAGCACCATCTGAGCCGTCGATGAAAGGGGATCTTTTTTTGGTGGTCATGGTGGCAGGTCTAGGTCAACTTTTGTGTAGATCTAGTTTAGGGAATAGCCATAGACTGGTGTTTTTCATTAGGCAGAGAGCAGAAATCTATATATGGTGGATTATGCACCAGCAGGATTAGAGGCGGGACCGTCGACAGTTTGAGGTACTTTTTTTATCGCATATTATATATTTTCTTCTCTTTCTAATAATTTTGCATCTTCTTTGTTCATTTCTCCCCATTTTGTGGACACTCTGAACTTACCAACTAATTTTTTGTCTTTTTTGATGGAGTTGGTGATGCCGCTGGAAATGACGGAGTAGGGTCTCAAGTGCCTGTCATGTGTGCTTTCCATGTCAGTGTTTGAGATGGATTGAGACATCTTGGTCTTAGATATGGATCTTTTTTATATGATACTTAGCATGTATTTTATGGTACACTTCCAAGAAAACATCTTTTTCTATATGTGGCGAGTGATTTTCACAACACCTAATGGGAGTTGTCAGGTCTTTTGTGGAGAATGGGATCCTCAATCGGGTAATGTAGGTCCTCCACTCCCAATGTTTGGAAGTATTCTCTTCCAGTTAATGTCTCTATCTTTATAAGACTATGTTATTTCCCCTAAATATTCACTACCTCATGTAGTGAATGGGTTTTTGGAGGTATTCCCAGATGATTTTTCAGGTTTTCCCTCAGAGCGGGATGTTGAGTTCTTGATTGATCTAGCACTGGGAACATAGTTGATATCTCTTACCTCATATCTCATGGCCCCTACCAAGCTAAGGGAATTAAAGATACAGATGGATTACTTGGTATCCAAAGGATTCATTCGCCCGAGAATCTCTCCTTGGGCCACTCCTGTGTAGTTCATGAAAAAGGCTGACAGATCCCTCCAGTTGTGCATTGACTACCGAAAGCTGAATAAGGTAACCATTATAAAAAAAAATACCCTTTTCCCAGAATAGATGATTTGTTTGATCAGTTTATGGGGGAAAATTTGTTCTCAAAAATAGACATGTGTTCGGAATACTATTAACTCTAGTTGAAAGAGGTAGATATCCTAATGACCGCCTTCCGAAGCAGGTATAACCACTTTGAGTATTTGGTCATGCCCTTTGGATTGACCAATTCTCCAGCGGTCATTATGTATCTCATGAATATGGTGTTCCATCGGTATCTCGATTCCTTCATTGTGGTCTTTTTGTATGACATTTTAGTATACTCTGGCTTTGAGGAGGAACATGAACATCACATGGAGATTGTTCAGGGCACTTTGTGGGATCACTGCCTCTATGAAAAGTTGGAAAAGTGTAATTTCTAGATCAGTGAGGTGAAATATCTAGGGAATGTGATCTTGGATTAGGGGGTTTCAGTGGACCCCAAGAATATCAGTTTGATCATGTCATGGGAGAAACTGAAGAATGTGTTCGAGGTCAGGAGTTTATTTGGTCTACGTAGTTATTACATGTAGTTCGTTCGGGGTTTCGCTTGGAATTCTTCACTTATGTCTATGCTCACTCAAAAAAGGGTGAAGTTTTCCTGGGGCCCAAAATTCCACGAATTCTTCAAGGAGCTGAAGCGGTGTTAGACTACCTCTCCATGAAGATTTTTCCTGAGGATGGGAAGGGATATGTGGTCTATTGCGATGGTTTAGGTATGGGTATTGGGTGCGTTCTTATACAGAATGATCACGGGGTGTCGTATGGCTCTTTCCAACTTAGACCACATGAAAAGAATTACCTGACCCATGACATGGAGTTTGCAGCTGTGACGCATGCTTTGAAGACTTGGCATCACTATCTCTTTGCTGGAAAGTTTTTGGTCTAATCGGATCACAATATTTTGGCCTATATCATCTCATAGAAGGACCTCAATTTGAGGGAGCATCACTGGATCAAGTACTTTCAGGGGTTCGACATTGACATTTTCTATACCCTGGGAAAGGGTAACATGGTGTCTGATGCCTTGAGAAGAATATTTCCAGTGTAGGCTTTGAGGAAGACCAGTAATGAGTGGACTTTGATGGGTCTCTTTCCTCAGATGCATATGGAGACCAGGAAGTAAAATGGGGGTGTGTTCATGGTGAGCATCTAGTTTAATCCTTCTCTCATGGATTTGATTCATTAGGTATAGAACAATGATGAGATTTATTCGTGGTCAAGGTAGTTTCTTCATGGTGGGGAGATGTCCTCTGATTTTTTGTTTTTTTCTAAGTGCATTATGTGATTCCAAGGCCATTCAATAGTGTTGTTATCTTTGTGAATGGTGGTGATGGAGGGTAGTCACCAGTCTTAGTGGTCTACCTATCTAGGTTCCACCAAGATATATTAGGATTTCCTTTGGTAGTTCTAGTGGCCTATTATGAGATGAGACATCGTGGACTTCATGTCGATAATCTACACATGCCAGCTAGTGAAAATAGAGCATTAGAGGCCCTCTGGTATGCTCCAGCCATTACCTATTTCTACCTAGAATTGGGATAATGTTTACATGGACTTCACTATGGGATTACATCATAAACCTCGGGAGAAGAATTCCCTTTGGGTGGTTATTGATCGTCTAACCAAATCAGACCACTTCAGTACGATCAAAGATACAACTAAAGTTAATGAGTGGGGTCGTTTTTATCTTCAGGAGGTGGTGAAACTCAAGGGATTTTCATCAATAGCTGTATCAGATAGAGACCCCTGTTACATTTCTCTATTTTCGGAAGGCCTTTAAAAGTCCTTGGGGTCTCAGATCAAGATGATCAAAACATATCACAATCAGATATATAATCAGAAAGAGCAAGCCAATCAGATTTAGGAGGACAATCTTCGTGCATGTGTGCTAGACTTTGGAGGTTCTCGAGATAGCCATCTGGGATTGGTTGAGTTTTCTTATAACAATAGTTACTAATATTTGATTCGAATGGATCATTTTGAGGTTCTCTATGGTCAGACTTTTCGTTCCCCCCTATGTTGGGCTAAGGCAGGTGAGACCTCACTACTAGGGCCGAGTTTGGAGTAGGAGATATGTGAGAAGGTCAAGTTGATCAGGCAGTGCTTATTGACAGCTCAGAGTCTCAATAAATAATATGAAAACTAGGGGCATTGAGACTTAGTGTTTTTTGTGTGTGATAGGTTATTCTTGATAGTGTCCCCACATCTGGGTCATCTTTGATTGGGAAAATGATGGAAGCTGACGACGCGGTATGTCGGAACTTTTGAGATAACCAATTGTATTGGGGAGGTGGCCTACATGTTTTATTTACCTTCTCATTTTACATCCATCCATGATTTCCTCCATGTCTCCAAGTAGAAGAAATATAACCAGGATCCATCACATGTGCAATGTAGGGAAGAATTGAAGATAGACCATGTCGTGTCGGTTTTTGAGAAGCCAGTGCAAATAGTGGACTCCCAAGAAAAGGTGCATTGAGAGAAGTCTATTCCATAGGTCCAAGTTCATAGGAAAAATGGTACAGATACATATGATACCTTGGAGTAGAAGTCATGGTTTAAGGATTAGTACCCATTCTTGTCTTCTAATCAAGCCTCTTGCTAACTTTCTGGGATGAAAATGTTTCTTCGTGGGGAGAATTTTCACACTCATGTTCTCCATTAAACTTACTTATATTTCATTTATTTTAATCCTAACATTCCCCCATAATTCCCCCCTAATCCACCACAAATTTTTCTGGCTTTTGAAGTTGTTTTGAGGGGAGAAAAGAGGGTGCACGAGTTAGGAACACGGTTTTCCAAATCATGCAATCAAACCGTGCTCCTATGTTCTGGTCATTAAAAATGTGATAAAATTACTTCTTTTACCTCTTGAGATTTATCCAAACTTGGATCTTCCTTCCCCTATTTGACCATTTCAGCCATTTCATCCCTCCAAATTTCTCAAACCGTCATTTGAACTCCATTATGAAGGGAGTTTTGGTGGATGAACTTCAAGAAACCTCATGTAAGTGTCTCTCGATCTCTGTTCCTCCCCTTTCAATGATGTTTCATCCATTTATCATAATTTCACAAATTACCATGGGATATGGTTTCAAACCTAAGGTTTATCCATGATTTTTCTTTGTCTAATCATCTAATTCTAGGCTTGATCTACCTTCCTTGGGGTGCGGAGATGGTGAAATTGTTTTTTCTCACAATGGATTCAAGGTTTTAACAATTTTGGTAGGTGATTCCAATGTTTATGGAATCCTTGTGGGTTAGATTTCTATTTTTGTAGTATTAAAATGTTTATCTAATTTGATGATTGATGAAATAATTGGTTTTAGTGTTATTTTTAAAGAAAATGAATTTTAAGTGCCATCACTACTAGAAATTTAAACTATACCAATGGTTAAAAACTGTTTGTATTGAAGGGAAAACCATTGGAATACAATATACCAATGATTTGGAAAACTATTGGTAAGTCCGGTGTAGGGATAGATATATATTCCAATGGTTTCTAAATAACCATTGGTATAAGATGAAAAAAATCACATCTTCCCAATGGTTACCTATATCCTTTGGAAAAAATATATAAAAACGGATATAAACTATTTGTTTATAAATCATTCGTTGTTTTACCAATAGTTCAAAAAGAATTGGTATAGTTTTTTTTCAACGGTTTCAGAAAACCATTGGTAAAATGCAGTAGTCCTTTGATATGCCAACGGTTTTGTAACTATTGGTATACCTTTCACATTTCGTTCACCCATATAAAAATAGTTTATAACTGTTGGTATAGTATTATAATTTATTTCAGCAGTATACCAATAGTTATAAACCATTGGTATATCCTTCACCCAGATTTCATAGTAACATGTCGAACCCAACTACTAGAAAGTATGCAGAACCCAATACACCTGTAGGAAGCCAATGCACCTAGGACAATATAGCACACAGAATCCAATATCACATGCACACAGAATCCAATATATAGAAGCCTCCAATATTGCATACACCAGACACCAATACACCTGCAATAAATCAAACACACCTCGAGACAGAAGCCAATACACATGCACACATAATCCAATATTTCATACACCAAACTCAAACATTTCATACATTGTGCAAATTACATTCCATATTCACTAGAAGATAAACCTTTTAGAATATTCCTCCTATTCATGTTAGTTACTTTCCAAACCCTCACCTTCCACATTACTAAATACTAAAACAGGGTAATAGCTGAGTGTTTTCTCATTATCTTCCAAAAAATCTCAAATTTTGAGTCTTTTTAATTTGTTCATACGATAAAATATAACCATGAATTGATACCACTTTTAGGGCCCATGTGGGGAATATAAATTTATGGAATTTATGTATTACAATTGATAAAACTACTATGATTCAACATTTGATACTAGGTAGTAAAGGCACTACATCCATCACTCTAAGATAACCCTACATCCAGTTTTGTCACCTCATTTTTCTTCCAAAAGTGCATCCATTTGTTGAAAATGATCATGAACAAAATAATGCATTATATAAAATTAAAAAAAAGAACTACACTTGGAAATATTTGGTTTAGATGATAGTAATATTCTTTTTGGGAGGAGGTGTGGGTTTTCCAAGGGTGGGTCTCCTTTTGGGATGTTTGGGGGAGTTGTCCAAGGGGTAGGGAGTTTCTATGGTGATGGGGTGGTGTCCAGGGGTTGGAGGGGATTTCTATGGGGTAGGGTGTGTCCAAGGGGTGGGGTGGTGTCCAGGGGGTGGGGGATGTCTATGGGGTTAGGGTATATTCAAGGGGTTTGGGTGTCTAGGGGTGGGGGTTTTCCAAGGGGGTAGGTGGCATCTAGGCAGTTGGGGTCAGAGGGGTTAGGGGGTGTCTAATAGTGGGGGGTTATCCAGGGGGTTTTCCATAGTGGTAGGGGTGTTTAGGGGGGTTCTCCAGGGGGTGGGGGATATCCATGGGGTATGGTGTCTAGGGGGTGGGGTGGTGTCCATGGGGGGTGGGGTGGTGTACAAGAGGGTGGTGGGGTATCCAGGGGTTGGGGGTTCTCCAAGGGGTAGGGGTGTCTAGGGGTGGGGTGGTGTTCAGGGGGTGGGGGTTGTCCAGTTGGTTGGGGGTTGTCCAAGGGGGTATATGGTTCTGTCCAAGGGGGTATGGGGTGTCCAGGGGGTGTGGGTGTCTAGGGGTTAGGGGGATGTACAAGGGGATAGTGGTGTCCAAGGGGTAGGGGTAATATTGGGAATAACCTTTTTCTAGAAACCTATAATGTTCTAGGGGTGTTGTCCAAGGGTGTAGGGGTGTCCGGGCGAGGGGGATGTCCAGGGGGTTGGGGGTTATCCATGGGGGTGGGGTGGTGTCCAAGGTTGGGGTTTCCCAGGGGTTGGGGTGTCCATAGGAGTGGTGAATCTGTCACAGCAAATCATTAAGTCATGTCTTATTATTTATAGATAAAGAAATAAAAATAATGTGACATACCAAATAACATGTTTATTGAAGCACAACAAATGATCAAATACCAAATATTAGTAATATTAGTAAAAAAATGTAACAGATCAATCTATCCCTCATCACCATAACCATCATCATCAGCCTCACCCCCATCATCATTGTCATCCCCATCATCATCATTTCCCTCCTCAATGTCCTCTTCCTCGCCCCCATACTCTTCCTCACCCTCCTCATCTCCCTCATCCTCCTCCACCTCGGCCTCCTCCTCTCCATAATCATAGACACCACTAAAACTTTCACCTGGTGCACCATATATAGAACACATCGTTGTCATATATTCATCACTAGCTGTGTTGGCCTCTGGTGGAAGTGTTGGATGCAAAACTTCCATCAGTATCATAAATGTAGTGTTTTCCCTAGAAGACAGTTATGTCATATATGTGGCCAATTTTTTAACCTATTCTACTTGTTCCTTAACCTTATAAAGCTCGGTGGAACTACAACTTGTACCTTAGGAGGGCCAATATCTCGTCGGGACAACACACTTCATAGGTTGGTAGCGTACTTTTCCAGGGTGCTCATCTCCCAACACCTGATGTAAGTGATCATTTGGCCCAAAATTGTCAGGTTCCTAGGCATCAAGGGCCTCTAAAAAACCTGTTACAAATATAAATAGATTATTTAGTTAAAAATTAGATATTAAAATTTTAAATCAATATAGTAAAACATACAATCTGCTAGTGAGTCAGTTCATTAACCGCACTTCCAAAATTCTTCCTTCGACTCGAGAAAAACAGTTTTTCTTGAGGCACCCATCCTTCAATATTCAATTTTTCCCTCTACAATAACATTTAATGTAATAAAATATAATTAAAAATAGGTTACCAGTAATTAATTTAACATCTAAAATTATATAATAACTTTAGCAGTTAAAGAAATTGAGGACGAAACAATAGAAAGTGCTAGTCGTAAAAAAAAATTCTAAACAAATATCATACTTTCTATCTCTCATGATCTGGTATCATAGTATGCTCCAATGTGTGGAGGTATTTTTTAGCATCAATGTTGTTTATTTATTCTATATGATTCCTAAATAAAAATCAATAATACAAAATATAGTATTAATGCAAAACAAGAAACTCATCATTTAAATACCTCAAATGTGATTAATACCTTAAACTGAGTAGATGTCTCATAAGTAATCATCTTTTGATACTATTCTATCAGACAATCATCAATGATAGGGACTGCCTCTAACTATGTTCCAACTCTAGCATGACAACCTGTATACAACTCATGCTTGTAGGCTCTCCAATACTAGCATAAATCCTTTAGACGTGTTTGTTGTGCACCCTCACCACTAGGGAAATTAATGTGAAGTTGACATCAAAATATTCATTAATATATTTACAAAAAAATAATCTATTTCATGAAATAGAATAAATTTTTTACCCATATCTCTTCCCAAGCATAGCACTTGACTTCATTGGGCAACTGTCTCTATGAAAGTTGGCTGACAGGAATGGTGTCGGGGTATTTTGCAAGCATCGCCAAAAAACGCCAACATTGTATCCCTGTTTTTTCTATCATCTAACTATCTTCATTGTTATCCACCATCAACTACATGCAGTAGTTCCACATCACATGAATGCATGTATGCCCCCGCCCCCACCTCCTATCAGTAGTTGCATCTGTTATGAAATAAAAAAAATATTTTATCAATAAATGTTATAATGAAAATAAATAATGGTATAAAAATTTGTTAGGGTTATATAAATATACCTGATATTGTATGATAAATGGTCATTGCGGGATCCCAATAAACTGAAGGAACACCCTATAAAGGTGGAGTGGGTCCCAATGAATGCTCCACAGGTATAAACTCTGGCAGAGCAGGAGTCGAAGAAGACTGAATATAAAATATTGGAGAGAATGAAGTAGAAGTAAAAGAAGATGGAATAGATGACTGGCTGAATGATGGATGGGGAGTGGGAATCATCATCTGATATGGTATAGATGGTTGAGGAGACTCAGATGTAAAATTTAGTGAAAACATGGGAGGCTTAAATATCCCATGTGTCTCTAATGACACAAAAGGTTCAGAATGTGGGATAGATGGTATGTCAGTGGGATGGTCAGGGTCTAATCGGGTACACCAACTAGATCAACTAGCTCTCTTACCCCCTCCCCCCCCCCCTTGTACAAACACCATGAGTTTTAGGACCACTACTAGGATACTCATCAAATACGTTTCACCTTAGAGGTGGATCCTGAAAAAAATTAAGACAAAATTAATCCCATGACATTATATATTATTTAAAAATATATATTTGAAATAAAATACTCACTAAAGGAACTAGTGGTAGAATTACCACCTCATCCATGAAAAAATTGTTGTCCATCATATTTTTCCATCGCCTCTCTTTAATTGGTTTCATTTTTTGCATCTGAAAACAAATATGGAATTAGATAGAAAATAAAAACTAGTGTGTAACCCAAAAAACAAAATAGATGAGAGGGAATAGCATAATTCAAGGATAATTTAACTATCCATTATTTTAAGTGATATTGACTAGATAATTAATGAATTCAATAAATCATACAAGTTGAAATTAAAAAAATGAGTAGGATAGTGTCCATGGGTGTAGGGGTGTCCAGGGGGTGGGCAGGCTGTCCATGGGGCTGGGGGCTGTCCAAATGGGGAGGGGGTGTCCATGGGAATGGGAGAGCTATCCATGGGGTGGTAGGGCTGTCCAAGGGGGTAGGGGGTGTCCAGGGGGTGGTCAGACTGTCCACAAGGGTGAGGGATTTCCAAGGGTATGAGGTTTCCATGGGGTGGGAGGGCTATCCACGGGGGTGGGGGCTGTCCAGGGGGGGTTGGTAGGCTGTCCACAGGGGTTGTAGGGATTTCTAGGGGGTATTGGGTGTATAGGGGTGGGTGGGCAGTCCACGAGAGTTGAGGGTATCCACGGGGGGTGGGCGGGCAATCCATGGGTGGGGCGGGGCTGTCTAGGGGGTGCAAGGTGGCTAGGGGGTGGGAGAACTGTCTACGGCGGTGGTATGGAAGTCTAGGAGAGTTGGGTGTCTAGGGGGTGTGCGAGCTATCCACGGGGATCGTGGGGATGTCCATGGTGGTGGGAGGGAAATCCAAGGGAGTGGAGGGGATGTCTAGGGGGTAGAGGGTGTCTAGGGGGTGGGAGGGTTGTCCACGGTGTTTGGGGGTGGGTGGGCTGTCTACGGGTGTGGCGGGGTTGTCCAGTGGGTATGGGTTGACCAGAGGGTGGGAGAGTTTTCCATGGGGGTGGTAGGTCTGTCCAAGGGGTAGGGGTGTCTAGGGTTTGGGCGAGCTATCCACAGGGGATGCAGGGCTATCCGGGGGTTGTGAGTGTCCATTAGTGGGCTGGTTGTCCAAAGGGGTGGAGTTTATCCAAGGGGTATGGGGTTTCTAGGGGTGGGGGCTCTCTACAGGGGAGGGAGGCTATCTATGGGGGTACGGGGTGTCCAGGGGGGTGGGTGGGCTATCCACGGGGGTGGAAGGGCTGTCCAGGGGGTAGGGGTGTCCAGGGGTGGGTGAGCTATCTGCAAGGGTGGGGGCTGTCTCAGGGGGGGAGTTGTGTCCATAGGGGTGGGGACTGTCAAGGGGGGTAGGGGTGTCTAGGGGGTGGACGGGTTGTCCATAGGGGTGGGGGCTGTCCTGGGGGTGGGCGGTCTATCCACGGGGGTGGCGGTGATGTACAGGGGGTACAGGGTGTCTTGGGGGTGGGTGGCCTCTCCAAGTGGGTGGCCAGGCTATCCAGGGGGTACAAGGTGTCCAAGGGGTGGGTGGGATGTCCACGTTTGTGGAAGGGCTTTCCAAGGGGGTACGAGGTTTCTAGGGGGTTTGCGAGCTATCCACAGGGGTGGTGGAACTATCCAAGGTGTTATGGGGTTTCCAGGGGTGGGCGGGCTATCGACAGGGGTGGACGGGATGTCCAAGTGGGTAGAGGGTGTCCAATGGGTGGTAGGCGAGTTGTCCACAGTGGTGGAGGGGCTGCCCAGGGGGTAGTGGGTGTTGAGAGGGGTCGGCGGACAGTCCATAGGGGTGGGGGATGTCCAGGGGGTAGGTGGTGTCCAGGTGGTGGGTGGGCTTTCCACAAGGGTGGGCCTGTCTAGGGGGTGGGCGGGCTGTCCACGAGGGGTGGGTGGGCTGCCCAGAAGTGTGGAGAGGATGTCCAAGGGGTACGGGGTGTTCAGGGGGTGGGTGAGCTATCCATAGTGGGGGTGGGGATGTCCAGGGGGAAGGAGGTGGGCATGCAGTCTACAGGGGTGGGGGTTTTTCAGGGGGATACCAGGTTTCTAGGGTGTGGGTGGGCTGTCCACGCGGGTGGCGGTTGTCTATAGGGGTGGAGGGTTATCCATGGGGGGTAAGGGATGTCCATGGGTGGTCGGGCTATCCACGGTGGTTAAGGGTGTCCACGGGGGGGGGGGGGGGGGGGGTCCAGGGGGTACGGGGTGTACAGGGGGTGGGAGAGCTATCAATAGGGGTGGTGGGGCTGTCCAGGGGGTAGGGGTGTCGAGGGGGTGGGCGGGATGTCCATGGGGGTGGGGACTGTCCAAGGGGTAGGGGTGTCTAGGGGTGGTCTGGCTATCTACAGGGGTCGTGGGGTTGTCCAGGGGGCAGGGGTGTCCAGGGGGAGGGCGGGCTGTCCACAGGGGTGGGAGCTGTCTAGGGGGTACGGTGTGTATAGGGGGTGGGCTGGCTATTAACGGGGGTGGTAGGACTATTTAGGGGGTAGGGGTGTCCAAGGGGTGGGCGGGTTGTCCACAGGGGTGGGGCTATCCAGGCGTAAGGGGTGTCTATGTGGGTGGGGGCAGTCCAGGGGTATGGGTGTCCCGGGGTGGGGGATGTCCATGGGGGTGGGGGCTGACACGGGGGTGGGTGGGCTGTACACATGGGTGACAGGGCAGTCCAATGGGTACGGGGTGTCCTGGGGGTGGGCGATCTATCTGTAGATAATTTAACTATCTATTGTTTTTAGTGAGCTTGAATAGATATATAATGAGTTTTTTAAATCATACAAGATGTAATAAAGAAATTTAATTTTTAGTAGGATGGTTATCTACTACGTGTCATCAGCCTATTAAAATAATGAAACATTGATTCTCCGACATTATCTCGCTCAACAACCAAGGGAGAGAGCATCCTGAATTATGCCTCTATAAAATTAAGCAAGGTATATATGGGCATCAAGAGTGAGATGTCACTCACATTTTAGAGATACCATGATAGTTTGAGTTACATTTTGAGCATGTGACTATGGTTCTTAGTTTTTTATTATAAAATTGTTGCATGATGTGTATATTTGATAAGTGAATTAAAAAACTGTGGTTAATATATGGTCATCAAGAGTGATGTAGGACTTGTACGATCATTGAGTTTGATGTGGTATTTTATGGGCATCATGTATGGTGTGATTACGAAATGAGAATAAGATGGAATATAGGAAATGGTGGTGTATGATGCATCTAATATGGGTGTAATGGGATGATGGTTGCTATGGAACCATCAGGATATTGATAGCTTGGGTCGGTAAGTGATGAGGTAGGTAATTCCTTTGGGGGGGAGTTCTCATAGAAGGGATAGATTAATTATATTGAGTAGTTGGGGTATTCTAGGCATGTGGGAATCATACATCTACATACAATTTCATATCAAATTTTGGGACAATGAAGATCAGGAACTTGAGATAGAGGAGAGTTTTGGTCTATGTATAGACAAAAAAGCATAAGGATGAGCTATTATAAGGTTGGAATATGGAAAGGCACATTTATTTTTCATGGATTTAAAATATTTGATGGTTTGGAGTGTAAATCCCCCCAATCCCACTACACCCCTACATCCCTACACCTCCCACTACACACCCCCCATATCCCTCCAACTCCCACTATATAGCCCCTACTCCCCCCCCCCCATATCCACCCCTACCACTACAACCCCCCACAACCCCCTCCCATAGCAAAACCCCTATATCCAACTCCCCTCCCCACCACCTCCCACCAGCAGTCCCCACCCCCAACCCCCCACAGCCCCCTCACCCTCTCCATCCCCCACCTTGTATATCCCCCTCTTCATCCCCCCCCCCACTCCAACTACACACACCCTACATCTCCCCCCATAGGCACCACCCTCCCTCTACACAACCCCCCCCCTAAAGCCAACCCCACTCCCCCACAACCCCCTACAGTTCCCCTCCACCTATAGCCTTCACCCCCCACATTGCACACTCCCCTTACCCCTTATAGCCCCCCACCCTAAACATCCACCCCCTACAATCCCCCCCCCCCCACTACACAACGCATCTACTGTCACAACCCTCCTCCCACTACACAACCCCCTAAATCCCCCTCCCACTATACATCCCCGACCCTCTAAATGCACAACCCCCTATCTCCCAGCCACCCCCTTCCATAGAACACCACCCATCTCACCGTACAACCCTATACAGCCCCCTCCCACCCTACATCCCCCTCCCCCACCTCCCCCTGTCACCCCCCCCCACTACACAACCCCAAACACCCCTTACATCTCCCACCCTTCAAAGCCAACCCCTACAGCCCCCACCCCCACATCCCCCCACTACACATCCCCCACCCCCCCATAGCAGTACCCCCCTCCCATTACCTCAAAAAACATTATGAAATGGAGAACCATAGTAGGTCTCCCTAAAATTTAAGAACTCACTACCATGTAGGATTAATATAATAGAACATCACTAAAATATCACCGTAAGACACGAACCATGATTTAAATCAAAAGGGTCTCAATATAACACCAAAAACAAACTCTATGTAGTGGAATGATGCTCAAAGTAACTCTATGCGAGGGCATTACATTCCATATATAAAAATTTATGAACTGAAGGAATATTCATTTGAATAAATATTTGGAAAGAGGAATCATGTGTTATGTTAGGGGAAATACAATACATAGTTTTATCATCTATTTGAGATTGAATAAAAAAACTTACTTGAATCAAGGATGGATCTTAGGTTGGGAATAAGGGTTCACAAAGAATATGGGAGATGTCGTTTAAGGATAATCAAAACTAAAAACCAAAAACAAAAAACAAAATTGTATTAAATGAAATATAAATGAAAAATGGAATAAATTGTGGTATAACAAAAAACTCAGTATAACTTACCGATTTGATGTGGAAGTAAAAAGAATTAGTTGCTGGGAATAAGGGCTACAAATTGGAACAATGGAGCTCCCGTTTTGGGTGCAGTGTGGGCGGATCACGATTGGAATTGGGAGCTAAATTTGCAAAATTTTGTCCCAATGGTTTTAAAAAATTGTTGGGAAATATTATCAAACCTTTACCAATGGTTTCAATGAACCATTGTAATATTGGGTTACACTCTATACAATTTCCCAATTGTTTCAAAAAATCGTTCGGAATACTATCATCTACCCAGGCTTATCCCGACGGTTCTTCAAACC